>PDLN01000006.1:1983625-2113567 GCA_003369635.1 Coleophoma crateriformis
AGAGGAGGCACTTGGACCGGACCACACATCGACATTAAATACGGTTAATAACCTAGGTGAGCTCTATTCTCATCAAGGGAAGCTGGCTGAAGCGGAGGCTATGTTTGCTCGGGCGCTACAGGGTTACGAGAAGATACTTGGGCCAAATCATACCTCTACACTTTACACGGTGTGTCATGTTGGTAACCTATACCGACTCCAGCACAAGCTGCCTAGAGCAGAGATCATGACTAGACGAGCGCTAGATGGATTCCAGGATACACTTGGGCCAAAGCATAGATCAACACTCTTAACAGTCCACAACCTAGGCAAGCTCTATAGCGACCAAGGCAAGCTAGCCGAGGCGGAGCAGATGTACGACTGGGCACTACAAGGCTACGAGGATACTCTTGGCCTTGAACTTGTATCATCTTATCCACCGGCGTTGGACACCATGTTCGCCTTTGGTGACCTCTTCTCGCAAACCGACCGGAAAGATATGGCAAAGACAATGTATAAACGAGCATTGTCTGGATACACAACTATCCAAGTACCTTCCTCCAAATTGTGTAGGAAACTTGAAGATCGACTTCAAGCGTTGCAAGTTGCGTCTGCTCAGTCGATTGTTGGTCCGAATGAGTTTACGGAGCCTGGAGCAGCAAAGTCGAGGTCTTTTAGGCAGAAACTTGGCAAGCTGGGAAGGCGGTTGAATGTTAGATAAAGCCAGAAAGGCAAAGGCTTCTTTCTCGCGACTCTAGCATTAACTTACAACTATTAATGTAACTAGTGAGCAAATCAGACGTCTGATTTCACTTCTGGTCCAGACTTGAGCACAGCCCACCGTTGTGAGCTTGCAGAGTATCTCGGGATTGTGCCAACACCGAGTATACCTGGGAATTGTGCTAGGTCAAATACGGCATAGCCCAGATGCAGCTATAGGTGTGCCCATTGCATCAGACCTCCAAATTCTGAATAGCTGGCGATGTCTACAGTACATTGTAGTACAGGGTGGAACCTTGGACACAAAATCCTATATGATAAGCAAATCGACAACGGCGACGACCAAGACGTTTAGGTTTCACTCACTATGTGATCATCCTGTGGCCAAAGTACTGGAGAATCATGGGACATCATAAATAGGACGGCGAACTAATGGGATAGAGTAACTATACGATATGACTATATAGCATTCGTCTCGTGATAACGTGCGTCTCTACGCCCGGGGAAGCACGGAACGATAGATCGGTGGGGCTGTACCCCCGCTGCAGCTGCGCTTTGCAGGAATAACACACGGTGGGCGATGGAACGTCCTGCAACTCTGGAAAATTGCGATCGGCGATCACACGCCCGCAACGAATCGAACGAAGATATATCTTGTTTTGTGGTGCGTCGTTATAGATACATTATTCTAAACCGAAAGTTGACCGCCAACTCTAAGTAGCTCAAAGAAAATAAAACAGTTGGCTGGAAAACACACTTGCCTCGGACCAGTTGGAAATACAGTGGTGTGGCTACAACACCCACCGAGCGCAAATGCTTCATTCCTTACTATTTCTGCGCCCGTGAAAGTGATGCTTGGTAAGCTTTGGACTAACTGATAGACCTTTGATATCCTCCTCGACTGCACATCTCGCGTCCAATAGCGTTAGCTGTCGGTTTTATCCGGAACTCCACTCACCAATTTGATTACACTAGAGCCGATTTCCTCTATCTACTGACAAGTTTAATCGATACATCTGTCAATATTTTGAAGGACATGACTACATAGTTACTTGCACACATCACCACCAATTTGAAACAACTTGAAAACATGTCGACTTCACAAGAGTTAAACTGTTACAAGAATCCTATCATCCCCGGCTTCAACCCCGACCCGTCTATCACTGGCCACAATGGTGATTTCTGGCTCGTGACTTCATCCTTCGAATACTTCCCTGGGATTCCAATCTATCATAGCCGGGACCTCATCAAATGGGAGCTAATCGGCCATGCGCTGACACGAAGGAGCCAGCTCGATATTCGCACTCCTGAGCCCGGTGGTGGAATATGGGCTCCGACGATAAGGCTGAGGGATGGTGTGTTCTATATCACGGCTGCTTGTTTCGATCGATATCGACCACAAGATGATGACAGGGTTTCGCCTCATGGGTTTCATGTCAAGACAGCGAACATCTGGGATTCAACGTCATGGTCAGATCCTATATTCTTTTCGCAGGTTGGCTTCGACCAAGATGTGTGTCATGACTTCCCTTTCATTTTCTCTCGTCATCGCTTATCTTCGATGAAACTGCTAATATACCTATCAAAGCTCTTTTGGGATGACGATGGTACAGTTTATCTCTCCTCCACATACCGGAAACTCTGTCACACACCAGGTTCTTCGATGAAGGATTTCGCAGTACATATATGTACGGTAGATTTAGCCACGGGAAACTCCACTTCTACACCAAGATTAATAAGAGAGTCAAAATTTGGGGTTTCAGAGGGATCTCACATTTTTCGTCGGGGAAGGTATTACTATCTATTTACCGCTGAAGGTGGTACTGAATCGGGGCACAGCGAGTGGGTCAGCCGTTCTGAAACTGGTCCATTCGGTCCATGGGAGCTGGGACCGAAAAATCCGCTTTGGAGAAATGGAGTGGATGATGAAGTCCAAAATACGGGACATGCAGATTTCGTTACGGATTCTAAGGGCAGATGGTGGGGGGTGCTCCTTGGCGTCCGGCCCACCAAGACCGCGAATGGTTGGAGTAATTCGGTTTTTGGTGAGCAAAAGTAAATCACCTATGCATGTACAATGCTAATAGCGTTGATAAACAAATAGGGCGAGAGACGTTTCTAGTTCCTGTTACATGGCAGGATGACTGGCCAGTGTTAAACAGGGGGCAGAAGGTTACTCTCCTTGGATCGGCTCTGGGTCTTTATGAAATAGATCTGCCTATTCAGTGGCGAGACGATTTCGATCAAGATGAGCTGCAGCTGGGCTGGTATAGGAAAAGTAAAGTTTAAGAAACAAGTCGAGGTCATATTCAGTTAGAGCTTACAAAAATGCAGATACTCCTCAGAAAATTGATTTCTCGATGACCGAGAATCCAGGAGCTCTCCGCCTTTATGGAGCACCATATACTCTGAGCTCTCCGGCCAGTCCAACCATGTTTCTTCGGAAACAAAAACACCGCAGAGTAACCTGGCGGACACAGGTGTCCTTCAACCCGACATCGCTTAATACCGAAGCCGGGGCCGTAGTCTTTTGGAACTATCTTACCTATAGCAGTATTGGAATTCGACAGTCGCCGTCGGATAGCAGCAGCAGGATAGTGAGGTTCCGCTCAGCAGATTTGGCTGTGGTTGATTTTGAGTTGCAGTCAGATGATGCTGCACTAGTATTAATGATTGAATGTGGCGATGCCTATAGATTTGGGTTTAGAGAGGTTATAGAAGGAGATGCAAATGGCTTAGAGACTGAAGTGAGATGGATCGGTGAGGTGAGTAATGATATTATGACTGCAGATCCCCCGATTGGTGCAGCTTTCACTGGGATGATGTTGGGGTTATACGCTTTTGGAGATTTAGAACAATGTTTGGTTCCTGCTGACTTCGACTATGCGGAGTTCTACTAATTCCAAGAGTCATTTGACCTCAAGTCAATAGAATGGGCAGACCTACATGGAAAATTTCTAGACGACTACACCACCTTGAGTCTGACCCAGGTAATGTCAAGAAGCCTGATTTCACTGCAGCATATTTGAACTTCGTTGCCGTGAAGAGAATGTTATCAACCTTTATTACCTGTTTTCAAGTATTTCGCCTGAATTCTACTCGCTCACTTTGCCTTTCAAACCTATGTTTAACAGATTATGTTCTGATGATTGATGCAAGTCTTGTGCCATTGATCAGATGTGGACAATTACTCAGACGACTGTTTGCTAGATACTTGCAAAAGCCATCGACAGTCATGCTGCTTCCAGGACTAAGAGTTCTCCATAGCTGGATATGCCTAATAATATGGAATCTTCATCTGATAGTTTGGTTATTTTGTACACTAGTCTTTCGAATAAGTGCTATTGAACTGGTTCACTATACGTGAAAGCAGCAAAAATCGAGCTTTATATAGAGTGCTAAGCCGCCGCCTTGCGTTGGCCGAGGGGACCCTGTCGTTTTGCGGATGCGATTTTTGCGTTCCCAGCCCATCCTTTCTTGATCATGGACCTCCACTTTTGCGATAAGGAAGACCTTTACCATTCACCAACTAGACTCCAATAATCTCCCTGTGGGTTCAAGCGTTCCATCTTCGCTTGGTCAGACTTCTAACCTACGGAAGCACGATCGTTGCTGCCCCCCACCATCGCGGCAAACTTGGCTAGAGTGATGATAAGGTTTCTTTGTCGGAACGATGTACGGTCATCACACCATCTTCATCTCCCTTCCATACATGCACGGTGTTGACGATGAGCATCGAGAATGGCACAAGAACCCAGCGCATCGAACGATTCGGCTTCCCAAAGCGTCCAAAGTTATGCAGCGGCGGAAACCGAGCATTCTCGTCCAACCAAGCGTGCGAGGGTCGCACTTGCTTGCCAGAGATGCAAGTCGCGCAAACAAAAGGTAATTTAGACCCTGGGAACAGCGACAGTCCACCTTGGTTCTAACATCGCCTGACAGTGCGATGGGGCCCACCCGAGCTGCCTGAAGTGTCGAGACCTTGGCATCGTTTGTGAATATATATACCCGTCACGACCTATGCCATTTGGAAAGGATAATTACATCAAAGCCCTTGAAGATCGAGTTGCTGAACTGGAGAGCTATCTGACTAAAGAAGGCCGCGAGGATGTTGGCTCCGATCATTGGCAATTTATACCCCGGTCGAATGTGTCTGATGATGGCTCCCCTACACCCGCTGAGGTGGGATCTCGAAAGAACCCGAGCAAAACGGCTGTTAGTCGAGCTGAGTCCGGTTCCAGTTCTGAAGAACATGAAGATGCTGAGACTGGTGAGATTGATGCCATGATTGGTGTGCTCCGCGACCTATCACTGGATGCCAACGGTGGATATATGGGTGCGACAGCGCATATCACCATAGGACGCCTGGTCGGCTCAATCGTGAAAGGGAAGAATTCTGTACGTGCATCTTCGGACATCAGCAGTGTGAAGGAACACTTGAGCCCGAGCACAATGGTGGACGACGAAGCGTTTGAATATTATGATTCAGCATTTGCTCGAATCCCCGCATACACAGCAGACCAAATGCTCGTTGGGTATATGGATCATATATCTACTGGATTTCCCGTTGTTCATTCACTGAAGATCAAAGACATCCATTCCAGGCGAGCCATGCTCGATGATGTCTATGAAACTTGTATACTCCATCTCGTCTATGCTATCGGTGGCCGCATATTGGAGCTCACTGGAGAGATGGGTTGTTTCTATCCCGAACGCCACCACGCCGCGGCGTTGAAGCTTCTCGATGAGATACTACAGTTCCACGATTCAAGGTCGGTGCAGGCTTTGATGCTCCTGGCTATTTACTGCCTTCGAGCACCGCAGGGACCGGGGGCTTGGACATACGTGGGACTTGCAATACGCATTGCGGTAGACTTAGGTCTCCATCGACGCACATCAGCGATGAGACAGGTAGGTCTAGAGAATGAGTTACGAAAGCGTCTTTTCTGGTCATGTTACAACCTGGACCGCCAAGTATCTATCCCGCTCGGAAGACCGTTCGCTCTTTCCAATCGAGATATCGATGTTCCGTTCCCACTGGATGTCGATGAGACAACTGAAGATATCGCCGCTTTTGTGGAAGCATCCAAAACTGACTCGACTGCCGCTTGCACCACAAGTACAACACTGTCGCTTTTCATTCATGTCATAAAGCTCAGAATGATAGAATCCAGTGTACAGCAGACGATCTACCGGGTTGATAGCGCTGAGGAAGCTTCAGATGATGAGATTGATATGTTTTCCGCGCAGCTCTCCGAATGGAAGTCCACGATCCCACTAGATGTCCAGACTAAATATCAGCTTGGCCTTGGCCGCGATGGATACGAACGATATGTAAGTTGAATTCAGTACCGTTATATCATGATTGCATGCTGATAAGGAATGCTATTCTAAATAGATGGTACACTATTATCAATGTCTGCGTCTCTTACTATACCCACAAGTGATCCGACCACAAGTAAATCCACGCTACCTCAAAGAATGCGCCGAAGCTTGTGGCGGCATTTGTCGAACCCTCAAGAGCCTCCACCAGGAAACATCGGTTGGGTACTCGTTGATGGCTTTGCAATCCGTATTCATGGCTGGTAGAGTCGCTCCATTCCACTCAGCCCATCACTCCAACTGATTGTCTCTAGGTCTAACGCTTATCTACTGCACATGGGTTGACCCTGCTTTGATATTCAATACTACAACAAGCAACGACATCAGCGCCTGTTCCATTGTCTTATTTGTCATGTAAGTGCCTTTCTCCTAATAGGCATCCCATGAGAAGCTAAACTAACCACCTGCGATGAAAGTACCGAACGTTGGCGCGGTGCCAGAAAGTATCGCAATGCGTTTGAAGTCATCAAGCAAAACGTAATCGATCTTATCGCCCAGGGGAAGCATCAGGGCTCACGACGTCCTATTGTGCCATTCAAGACCGGGCTCAAGTCGACACTGCACAGCATGCAAGGTGACGAGGACCAGCAGAATGAATGCACTCGCATTCTGACCGACATGGCCGGGGAGCGCATCGCTTTGGAGCCGGAAGCCCTGCTACCGTTTGATAGCCCCGGGAACGGGTCTGGGTCCAGAGGGTGGAAGCACCGATCGGGATACGGGCAACAGCCGCCGCGGACGGAATACATCTCGCCGTACCAGCAGATGGACGAGCGTGGCCATATTGGGTCAATGACGATATCAGATGCACAATTTCAAAGAGGCAATTTATCTACAGATGACCTTGGTATGGGTGACTTGTTGAATCCATCGGGATGGCGTTGATTCGGCTTGTGTCTCGACTAGGAGATTTGGTCAAGATCAGGGACTGGATCAGGATGGGCGGAAGAGGCACCGGCTGCTTCCTTTGGCGTTCATTGCAATAAAGTACCACCGATATATCAGCGGCATCGAGATATACAAATCTGTCTTAGATCCGCGTCTTTCAGCATTGACAACTACTCTGCAAATCCCTGAGCGCCAGCAAGCCACCGATAGGAAGAGCAAATTGCTGAGCCGGTTAGCGAGGCGGGCTGATTCTGCGGATGATGCTCCGTAGCCTATGACTCGTAACTAATACTACAACATACCCACTTACCGCCACGCTCAGCAAAGATGGGGGCTCACTGCCAGCCGGCAAGTCTCCCTGGCCATTCCGAAATTGCCGACGAGTGACAGTCGGCCGGCGGAAGGGTCGATGTGAAATCCGTTTTCGTGCTTCAGCTACACGAGACTTTATGACGGTACAAGAAGCACGGGCAAGTTCAATGGACTAGATCCTGTATACATAACGCTTCAGTCTGGGACTTTTCCATTTTCAATTATACCATACTACCAGATCCCTACAATGGCCGCTGCCACCTCTGATGTGGCGAAGACTGCGACACCCGGAGTCCATACAACACGATGGGGCATCCTAGGTACGGTCCTGTGCAATCGCGAATATACACGACCAACCATGCTGATACTGTTTGTCTAAAGCAACCGGCTGGATGGCAGGGGGTGAGTTTCCGTGAGATAGCATCAACAGCCTGTCAGCTAACTTCATCCAGTATTCGTGAAAGACCTATTGGGAGACCCTCTTGTTCGCAACGTCACTGATGTCCGCCACGAGGTTGTTGCCGTTGCTTCGTCATCCTCCATTGACCGTGCTACAAAGTTTATTGGAGATCACGGGGTGCCCAGCACAGCTAAAGCGTATGGATCGTATGAGGAGCTCGTTAACGGTAGCCATCACAATTTGTTACACATGTAAGAACCAGCGCTAATCGGCACTTATAGACCCAAATGTCGACATTGTATATGTCGCAACTCCCCATTCGCATCATTACCAGAACGCAATGCTAGCCCTGCGAGCCGGCAAGCCCGTCCTCGTAGAGAAAGCCTTTACCACCAACGCCCAGCAAGCCAAAGCCCTAATGGCGACTGCCAAAGAGAAGAATCTCTTCCTCATGGAAGCGATCTGGACACGCTACATCCCAATTTCCAAGATGGTTCAAGACATCGTCACCGAGGGCACCATCGGCGAAGTTCAGCGCGTTTTCGCCGACATGAGTTTCGGCGAAGACATCGAGAAGCGCTGGGGCACCAAGAAGCGCGAAGTGAACCTCGACTTGGCCGGCGGAGCATTGCTTGATCTGGGCGTCTACGCGCTGACCTGGGTGTTCCAGATCCTGTACCATCTGCAGCCCGAGCCAAGACAAGCTCCCACGGTTTTGTCGACGGTGACCAAGTATGAGTTGACTGGGGCCGACGAGCAGACGTCTATCCTGCTGACGTTCCCAACCTGCCCGGCTTCAAAGGGCTCGACGCGCCGGAACCCAACGCACGGCATCGCGACGTGCGGCATGCGCGCGAGTTCAGATCCAGACGGCAAAGGCAGTACAGGTGCCCAGATCAAGATCCAGGGCACGAAGGGCGAGATCCAGGTCTTTGGCCCGCCGTTCCGGCCGACACGCTTCCGCTTGATTCCCAAGCTAGAGACCACGAGCGGCGAGCCGGTGGGACGTTTAACGGAGGTGGAGGACGTGGAAATTGTGATTCCCGGACCGGGGCTGGAGAAAGGCGGTCATGGGATGTTTTGGGAAGCCGATGAGGCGGCGCGCTGTCTGCGAGATGGGAAGTTGGAGAGTTCGGCGATGGACTGGGAGGAGGTTGTGGCTGTTATGGAGGTGATGGATAAGGTGCGGGAGCAGAATGGTATTGTATATCCGCAGGCTATTGAGACGACTGAGTTTCCTATAAATTTGCCTAGTTAGACAAAGTACTGGAAATATTATGAGTTAAGATATTCTGGCTCCTATTCAAGTTTATTATGACGTTATGCTCAAGAGGAGAAGAATAGGCCAGTGTTGGGAAAAAAAAGATCTTTATTGATTTCTTACCGAGGACCTCGTGGAACTAGATGTATGGGGTTGAAGAGTAAGGGCAATACAAGCCAAGTCAGAATAGAAGTTACAAAGTTTGACAATTTTGTACTTTCTTTCAGGAGGGGCTGACGGAGTAGTTACTTTTAGTCCTACCTTTCTAGAGAAGATCTATACCTTTAGGCAGGACACGATAGAAGATATAGCGTTACTGGATCGAATATTCAATCACTAACACCAATTTAACTCCTTTTCTGACTCCGTAGTATCCTCAGTCTTAGCTCGGTTAGTGTCGAAAATGCAAGTGATAATATTCCCCCTACTTTACCAAAGGCACACCAATACACCACTTGAATTTTGGACCCCAGTATCTCTCCGCAGAGTCTACTTCCAAAGCATTTCATCCTCATAAAGCAGTATGCGCCACTTATTCCTGAACCATGGCGCAGCCTCCCAACTCCGGATGTCCCACGGCTGGCCCAGCCCTGCGCCAGGTTGCCTCGAATCCGTGGTATCGTTTACACAACTCCAAAGACCCAGACCATTCATCTGAACAATGTCACTCTTAAATCCCACAGATCGAACAGGTGCGGCCGTGTTGCTGCCAAGGTGATCGCGCGTGCCCTGAAAGACGGTATTGGAATGAGGTCCATAAAAGTTGGGTGTAGATAGAGGATTTGCGGTGGCGTAGGTCTAAGATGGGTGGGGGTTGAAGGCTTCGTGACCATTGCGAAAAGCGTTTTGGGATCATCGGCGGGGGTGACGGGTCGGTAGAACGGCGAGGAGGTGATGCCTTGCACGATCATGAAATCTTCGCCCTTGATCATAAATCCCATGCTCCTAGCATTTTGAACAAATGCTAGAACAAAGTTGGTTTGAGAGAGTTGGAAGCAGTTCATCCATGGGTTGAGGAGGCAGGATGATGATATTATGTTCTGTGATGTGGGTGTGGATTAACGGCTGTGACGCAGTATTTCAAATCTAGGAGTATCATGTCTTTCGACGTCAAGACTTCGATTGCAGGTTCCTTGATTTGGTATGTCTTGAATGTGATATCAATGAAACTGAGATGCTGTTGCAGTATCGCATAGCGACATTGATGCCGGAAGAGACTCGTCCTGAGTTAGAGGCCATTCGCTCGTTTCAGCCTGTAGTGCTAGGTTTAAAAACGCCAGCGGATTTAGAGATATTCTTTCTGCATTCGGAATATCAGCGATATCGTTGACCGGGAATGGAGGAGAGACCGGGTCTTCGCCAAGCCTAGGATATATACACTCGAAATCAGGAGGAATGCTTGTCAAGCTACAATCAACGGTTGAATGTGGCATACTTGTAGTGGTCGGCAAATGAAATGATGGCTGAGCAACATTCTCAAGGTAATTGGTAGACTCAAAGCTGTCTTGTATCAAACAGCTTGACTCCAGTAGCGGCAGGAGTAATTCAGTTTGTCTGATAGCACCATGTTCTTGAGGGGGACGAATGCTTTCTAGCTCTTGAACCAGGCCTGGTTCAACAAGCAGTATTGGTGATCTATTTCTTGGACTTCCTGCTTTTTCATTTGGATGAATCTTAAAGGTGAAGTAGCATTTCGCAGCTGAGTATGTATCGGCATGTAACTATTTAACTACATCGGATGCGCAGGGCAGAGCTACAAAATCACACGGTCTCGTGACCCTGACCGTCGAACCATAAGATATCAAAGTATATGCATACGATAAGATGTCGAAAGTCTATTCCCCGCCAAATAATTGCCGGCATGACCCACAGTTGTTTTCTATCTTAAAGTGTGACATAACCTTGCATGCACTCGGTGTTTAGCTGGCGTAGTTACGATTGTGATTTGTAACGCACTTCTTTCTCGGAGTTAATGACTTGGCACACGTGCACACCCCCAACGCATGCTCTTAGGGCATGATATATATATATATATCTCCGCACAATCACCTCAGAACAGAATTGCACCAGGCCTTCACCATAATTTCCTCTAAGAATTCATAGTATCCTTGGGATCAAATCGACTACAATGGCTCGTACTCTTGTTACTGGTAAGTCCTCGCGGATTGGAACGACCGCATGTTCTAATCCCGCGGTATTGCAGGGGGCAGTGGATTCATTGCAACCCATGTCATTGACGTGCTGCTCAAGGCGGGCCACTCCGTCGTCACGACGGTGAGGACTCCGCAGAAGGGCCAAAACATCCGAGACATGCATCCCGGTGTTCCTCAGAGCAAGCTAGATTTTGTGATCGTGGAGGATATTGCGCAGCCAGATGGTACGTCTGAGTTGCTATGTCCATTGGTATCTATTTCCAGCCCAACTTGGACTCTTTCTGACTGAAGAACGCGTAGCCTTTGACCAGGCTGTTGTATCAGATCCCCCGTTCGAATACGTATTCCATACCGCAAGCCCTTTCCATTACAAGTACAAGGACGCAGAAAAGGAACTACTACAGCCAGGTAAGTCTTCCAAAGCTCAAAGTACAGATAGAACACCAATGCTCATGTCTCAATAGCTATCATTGGTACCACTAGTATACTCCGCGCCATCAAAAAGAGCGCTCCGTCCGTGAAGCGTGTTGTAGTTACGTCATCTTTGGCTGCTGTGAGAAGCAAGGAAAAGAACGTCGGTGGCCATGTATATACAGAGGCATGTGGCATCCCCCAAAATATACCTTTGATGATTTGTTGACGAGAAACAGGCCGACTGGTGCTCCGTGACCGCTGAAGATGTCAAGAGAGACCCTTCCACAGGATACGTGGCCAGCAAGACTCTTGCTGAGCAAGCGGCATGGCAATACATGAAAGACGAAAAACCAAGCTTTACCCTCTCGGTCGTAAGTCGCTGCGGCTCCATCTTCCCAGGCTTGCATTTTAATAGCCCTCACAGATCAATCCAACCCTAGTATTTGGCCCCGTTGCACCTCATTCGAGTCTTTCATCCATCAACACCTCCAACGAACGGGTGTACACCATCATGACCGGCGGAGCCAAGTCTGGCTGCCCTCCCACGGGAACCAACTCGCTCTACGTGGATGTCCGCGATGTTGCAATCGCACATCTGGCCGCGGCCGAGAAGTCTGAGGCGGCCGGGAGGCGGTTCCTCTTGGTTGGCGGCCATTTCACCAACAAGCAGATTGTAGAGATCATTGCCGAGTCTTTCCCAACTTTGAAGGAGAACCTGCCCACCGGTGAAGCGCTGGAGAAGGGTGGAGAGGCAAGTCTTGTTGGGGATTACACCTTCAGTAATGCTCAGGCGAGAGAGGTGCTCGGGATTGAGTTCACGAGCTTGAAGCAGAGTCTCGTTGATACGGCAAAGAGTTTGCAGGCACTGGAGCAAAGTGCTTAGTCAACTGCTGAGACTTCATAGACAGCTAGAGGATTCCGTGTAGCTGGCTTATAGACGGGTCAATTGCATCCCTATCAAGAAAAAGAATACAAAATTGAACCTAGCCATTGGTAAAGGTAGCATTGAGCATAATGATTATTCTGGTTCTGCAAACTACTTAAAATCGTAATAATACCTGTGGACCGTTCAATTTACATCATAAGAGAATATGTACAGATGCTAAGCTTCGCTGTGTCATGCCGACAAAACACAACACAGCGTTGAAGCTAGCATTTAATGGCCAGCACTACACGGCAGGTCTTTTCTCCACTTCAGATTGAAGCCATCAGAGACGCCGAGAAAACGGCGACGGCCAACAGGGCCTTCGTATTCAGACTATTCCGATGCGAAGTCCCGGTCCCAGTTTTCTGAGCGGCCGCGGCCATCAGTGATTCGGTGGATGTGGCCGACGGAGCCAGACTCCCCGAGGTGATCGACATACCCGCCAGCAGACTCGCACACAGATACCCCGAACTACAACTCGCCGAAGTTTGGGTCGCAGTTGCCGGCTCTGCACTAGTTGTCGGCGCTGTGGTAGTTGTCGGCGCTGTGGTAGTTGTCGGCACTGTGGTAGTTGTCGGCACCGTGACCGAAGCCGTTGTAGCTCGGGAGGAGGTGACGGTCCCGTCCGTCACCTGCGACTCGGTAAAGAAATGCGAGAACAACGTTTGCTGCCCCGTCTGCATGGAAAAGGCCGCATCGGCGGCGGTGGTGCCCGCGCCCTGAAAGGGAAGGGAGACGGTGGACACGGCGTCGAAAATGCTCCAGCTACTCCCGGAGCCTTGGATGGTGCCATTGAGCTCCTGCAGGTAGCAGAAGGTAAACTCCTCAGCGATCTTGATGTCGGCGTTGTAGGAACACCGCTCTTCAATGCTCGAGTTGAAGAAGTGCTTGTAGTTGCGCGAGTTCGCGGTGCATTGGTTGATCTGCGTGGTGCAGAACTTGTTGGGCGGGAGCACGCTGCTCCCTAGGCAGTAGCTGGTTATACACGGCCCGGTGATGTTGGCTGGCGCCAGGTCTTGATATGCCATGGTCGGCGGGGTGGGCTCCAGGTTGAGGACGGGGGGTCAACGTTCTCGTGCTCGTCATTCGAGGGAACGCTCTCCAGAATCCCAGCTACGTAGCAGGAAGGACAGTGGCCTCCTTATGCCAAATGTTCGAGTTGGCGGGCATTGACTAGCTATCGAGAAGCGAATTGGGATGAACGTCGACTGGGGTCGTCGGGGGCTCGTCGACGTAATGCTTGTAGATGCGTCCTGATATATGTAAGGTAGGTAGGCATCTTCCCCAGCCGACAACGCGACGTTGTCTAGTATATATCTGACGTTGACGTGCTGATGTCAGGTCAGTTTCAAAGCGGCATCAAAGCGCGACGGCCAACACCTAGATGTGAATCCGTAACGCGGGCCACGACTTTGCGGGTCTTTCCATCGCACGGTGGTTTTGGACGGGAGCTAGTATCCCATCACGTGGACCGGTCTCCTATTGATGTCGTCGCAGGAATGATCAATGTATCTGCTGTGCGACTAAAACATCGCTCGCTGTGGTGGCTTAATGTCTTTTAAATAAAACTCCTAGCTCACTCCGAAACTCAACCCCGAGGATCTTCGTTTTTGCTTTAGTACCTAACCCGCTCATATAGGCTGTTTCTTAGATGGTGAGTCTGACGCTGGGAGCATCTTCTGAATGGCCAGCGACCCGGTTCGGTGCGGTGCCAAAGGCATAAAGGACCACAGAGGACAGTATATCAGCAACGTGATTCTAAATGACTAAGACTCATAACTTTTAATTGGTTAGTTTACTTGGTTAGGTACCCTGCTGTATTAGACACCACCATAACGGCGGTTCAAACCTGTTTGATACTAAGTACACAAACAAGATCTTAGCAATAGGCAGCACAAGATAGCCTGACGTCGTACCGCAAGATAGTCAGAGTCCGCGACAATAAAATGCAAAATAATGGTCTTCTGACATACTGCCCTTTTCCCTATGGGTGCTTACGAGTATATACCTGCTCATCCGAGTTTGATCTGCCATCGGCATCATGCTGATCGACCCGACTCTTTTCGCAACCAAAACACTCGGTATAGCCGACGGGTAGGGCTCCACCAGCGCATCATTCTCTTTGCCACGATCAAGCCCAAACCTTAAGGCATTTGAGTGTAGAGAACCCCCCAACATCTTACAATAACTGCGAGAAACTGGTCGGGAACGGTGATCACAACGTTGCACAGTGGACAATCATGAAGAACGTCACTAAACCACAGCCAAGTGACCAATACTGCCAAGAACTATATGCAATATCAGGAGACTAAGTAGATCTTGTTTGAGGGTTCAAGTCCCATTCGAAAGCTGCGCCTGGGCTCTTGCTTGCTGCGACGAACACGCAAATAGGCTACAAGTACTTTACCTACATTCCCTCATTTGATGGCTAAGAGACAAGAATCCCAATTAAATTTGAAACCAAGCTTGCGCAAGAGCTCAAGGGTGTTCGTTGTTCATCGGCAGCACAAGCCATCACTTCTTTTACTCGAGTGAAAAACAGTATCAATTGAGAGGATTTTTCGAAAGCGATGTTTAAGCTAGTGTTCCCTGTCTCCATCCTTTCTTCCCCAGCATATCTCTCGAGTGCCGCTCGGCAGCCACAAGCCCTTTCCAGTTCTCTCATACAATCTCAGAACATTAGGCCTTTCCTCCATCTTGTAAACCAACATTAACTGCCCGACCTTTGAGCCTCTCGCAGCTTCTTTAATTTCTGTAATGAGACCCACCAATGAGCTCAATTGTTCCTGGTTCTGATACTCCCAAATTGGAAAATGATCTGTCATCTCGATTTTTTCCGGCTCGGTTTCTACCAATCCTTTCTGGTGCCGGCCAACAAATAGGTGCTGAGTTTGCGAGATCCAGAGTTGTGGTATATCTTCCTGCATCCTCAGGTTTGCGGAGCAGGACTTTAACTCGAGAATGTCGTCATCGTTCACTATACAACCCCGCTCAATAACCTGAACTTCGGTCGCAGCAATTGAGTCCTGGATTTGTAGAAGCGAGAGGGCTCCGATTTCGTCCATTGGCGCAGGTGAACCATCAATGGTCTTGGTGAGGATCCGGTCAACAACATCAGGATCATCGCTGATATATCCATCTGCTTCGAATCTTACAAGACATTCGATGCCGCCTAGACTATACCGTATAATGCGGTGATGCCCAGAGCTTTCTTGTAGAGCCGTGTCAAATTTCAAAAACGCCTTTTCAAATTCATGGCCGTACCCAGAATCACGAGATCCAGTGATAATTTGGACCTGATGCTCCTCCCACCGTGTAAAGAACATAGTATCTTGAATAATATCTACATCAATGCGCCAGCTCTGTGAAACTTTCCCAGAAACAACTCGTAATAACTTACGAAGGCTATTGCGGTCGGTTATCAACTCGATCGGTGTCATATTAAAATCGGGGTTCATCGTAAGAAGCGCTTTGAAGAAAGGATCAAAAGAAGCTGAAGGGATGCGGTGACTGTTTTGGTCTATGAAAGCTTGCCCATTGTCCTTGAGGACCTGATATGGAAGATCTGGAGGGCTCCATTTTGCAGGGCATCCTTGTTGTTAACGTTAATCCGAGCGAAGGGCTTTAAAGATAAGAACGACCTACCAGGAACAAAGATTACGGGATTATCTGAATTCTTCCAATTATATGATGCGACGAAAGTTGGTGTTTCGATCTTCACGGACTCCTTTGGGCGTGGAAGATTGGATGGACAGAAATCACTGAACCATTTTCCGGAACTCCTCATCAATGCACGATTGGTGAAAAACTGTTTCCTCTGTTTCTTTTCGTTGACAGATAGAGAGGCTCTCGGTGTGATAGGTGCTATTACAAGACATTAACTACTAATCGTAGGCACTAAGCTAGCAGTAGAACGAAGTGGGCAAGACTTGCTCGAGGATGTAGCAGATAACTTTGGGTGAGAATATCGACATCTCTCTCTATATTGGCAGCTGCCTTGACGCCACCTTCTGCAAATAGGAGCGTCAGATGCCATGACACGCAAAACGGAAACAGGATAACGTTAAAACTCTCAATACTTAGCAGATTAAATCTGCTAAACATGGAATATTGAGTGTTGTGAAAATTCATAGGGGTCCCTAGTTCTAGGGTCTATATAGCAAAAGTCGTCAATCGTGCGGAGAGATAAGGATAGATTGATAACTTGATTATTAAAACTAATTACGTAAATCTGAAGAGTTGAGATTGGCTACTTTTGTGCGTCTGCATATGTTTCCCAGCGTGGCCAAAGTATATCTGGCGGATGTGCCACTGATAATAATGTATCGTTGGCCGAAACCGTAGGCCGGCATTCTGCACTATCCATTTTTGGTGCTTGCCTTTGAGTGATGCGGCAGTACTACAATCTGCTGTGTTATTGGCTTGGACACCCACACAAATCTGCAGGTATGGGTTATGGGGAACAGCACATGCTAAAACCTAAGCTAAAGCATATTGAGCGGTCAAAAGCAAAGAGTAGGCTATACCAGCTCGGATTCTCCTCTAGAATCTATTGACACATTATCTTTAATCTTTCCTTCTAACGGCGTACGTTTTGCAAGGCAGATCATATAGCATGCAATGATAGGCATATGCAGTGTGTCTGCATTGGAGTATAACTTGTCAGATATCAAGAAGATTATCAGTCGGAGAAGGGGCATCACGCAGGTGCCGACAGTCTCTGGTCATAGCAGCCTGTACTACTGTTCTTACTCAGTTCTGACACACCTACCCTCATCGAGATGATGCTATATACATTTTCTACACACCCTCTTCGACTCGTTTAGTATTCTCGTCATACTTATAATACGCCTCCAGAAAATGTGCCATTCAGCCTTCGATGCAGCCAAATAGTTTTGTTTCTGATCGTACGCCTAAACCTGCCGATTTAGATTTTCGAAATATCATAACTAATCTCAATCGGACGGCGAAAGACTCCTTTGATCCCCATAACGCAAAACCATTACTCTGGGGGCTTTTGTTATCTATTATCAACTCTAGGACGTGTCTTGGACCGTGAGGGGGGGGGGGGGTTCAGACGACACTGCGACACCAAATCTAGGCGGATGCCTGTGGTAGAGCACAAATGATGAAACAGCTCCCAAGATGTTTAACGGTACGAGGTAGGTATCCCTCTCTGACTCACATCGCTGTCCCAAGCATACAATTCTTTGCGCCAATTCGTACGTTAGGATCTGAATGACTTCTAGACGTAGGCCATGAGTAAGGAGTATCATCCTCAAAGATCTTCAGAGCCCCCAGTCACTACTACATGAAGCGGCGACTATTACATACTTTACAGCGAGTTTACCACAGAGCTAATCTGCAAGGCCACGGATGTCTGACACCGCGGCATCCCATCTAGGCGGTGCAGTATGGAAACGCGGTGTTCATACGGTTGCAGCTACGGTACTTGCGGATCTTTCGATCTCAGGGCTTCGGAGTCAGCTCCACGACAACAGGTTTATATCATGAACCCATCCGAGCAATCGCTCGTCAAGCCTACACCTACGCTTAAGCGGAAGCGGCTGGCCGCCCGTATTACGACATCCCTCACAATCTAGTGATGAACGGGGCTGCCGACCTTAGCAAGCTTTCATCTGGCAGGCTTCGATAGGGCGTAGGGTTTTGACAATGGGGATGAGAACGTTGGGGCATTACCAAATTCATTTGGCTTGAACCTGGTGGAAGATTGATACTTTGAACAATATATTTCTTGAACATTGTGATATTGTGATCTCCACCTACGTTAAAGCGCATGCGAACATCAATTCCACTGACGATTCATAGTTAGTCTTGTGGCTATGTAGCGTGGCTCTGCAGAGTGGCTTCTGCAAAATAGTCTGTTGCTGTAGCTAGCTCGTGGCAAACGTAGTCCTAATGTAGAAGGAAGAACGTGTCTGTGTTTCAAGCGAAATTTGTATGGCCCTTCTCGGAGAAGATGGTAGCAACTGTGTGGAACATTTAATAGTCACCATATGATGGATTAAAATACTAGGACTTTTAACACTGAAATAAGGTTTGGTTTGCATGTGGCGTACGGTAAATAGCAGCTATAGACTACGGAAGATATTTCGATAAGCAGAGCATGGGCAATTTCATGGGAAGAAACAGCTGCGACAATCTCATGCCATGAAGTGTCGATTCTTGAAATTTAGGCAAACGACACTGGGTAACATTGAAGGCAGTCATGGATTTTGACGTCGCTTGTACCAAAACACCGCAACCGGTAATAGACCACATTCCAGTCTGACGAACTAGATACATTTTTAGACAAGGTCATCTCAAGCGCTACTTGGCCTTTTTCGTCGATGTTTTCTCTTCGACTCCACAATGTTGACGTTACTACGAATGAATGCGACATAACTACGAAGCCAGTGAAGCTCTATTACACAAGCCTTTGGCGTCTCTGATTGCAGGTCAGGACCTTTGCTTCAGCCTCCTCTTTCGGCCTTCGTCCTCGCTGAAGGAGACTAAGCACGGTTTTCAGGCCACATCGCGATGCAATGGTTTCAATCATTCAAGATTGAATCATGGACGTTATACTCCATCGCAATGTCCGTTGCAATGTTTCGGATGTGAGCATAGAGCTTCACTTTGTCAAGCAGAATTCGACCGCGTTACTGATAATCGCAACAAAGAGTCCTGCGTATATGGCACCTAGGGATAAAGAAACAACAACTCGATGGTTATTGGATGTTATTAGCGTTGGTATGTGAGACTGATCCATTGAACGATTTCCGCAATCTAATCGAGTTTCACAGCTACTATACTCTGCGTTATTGGCTCTTTTGAATAGCTTGGCCGCAGGGACTGGGACATATACCGATACTATCACAGATCCTACACCAGATGACATTCAGAAAATCATCGGATCCGCGAAGCTCGTCATAGCCGCAGAGCAAGTAAGTGGTTTTGCACGCTTTGGTGACGGAACTTTAGAAGAGTAATAACCGCGAATAGGTCATGCAACTTCTTATGTATTCTTTAAAGGCTTGTGTGCTTCTGATGTACTGGCGACTGAGGCATGTTCAAGGCGCGGCGTGTTACCAAAGGTGTAGAAATTGGAAAGGTGGTAAGAACTAGGGGGTGGTAAGAACTAGGTACGCGACGTTAGCGGACATCATTTGAAGAGTATGAGTAGAGTGTAAGGACTTTGTTAAAAACTTGCTTAGGGTAGTAATATAGAAGGCCTGAAATCCATGTCATTATTGGTTTTCTGTCTTTTGACGATGGAATTGAATGCGACATGTCACGTTCCAGCATTGGCATATTGAGAACCACAGGTATCATACGCTTCTCTATTAAACATACTCTACAAAATAGTAACTTGCAAGGAGCTATGTCTTCGTCAGACATCGTTATCAGGTAGGTCAATTTAGATTCCTCTTTATTCTCTGCCACACTCATTCTGGCCAGGTGTTGATTTCGGAGTTGGAATCTAGCCCACCTTGCCTCAATTGTTACTTACAATTATTCAATACGTTAGCCGATGTCCGTGTCCGCGAGTACCAACCATATACAAGACATTGAGATGACAAGGGACAATAGGAACGCTTCGACTCAGTATAACGCTATAAAGTATACAGGGCAAGTATGTACCTCTCTTACACTGCATAACTAACTAATTTTAGCGGGAGGATAGCTTCGACTAAGCTTTCTCACCGGCTAATAGCTCCGGGATCTTCGGCCACGATGTTGTTCTGTTGACGTGTGCTACCTATGCTGCAACCTCCCAACACTTAAAGCACCCTCGAAGGTACTGTCTACCAACAATTCTAAGTTTTATAACACACCCGTTTCATCGTTCATGGAAATTTGACAAGTTATTTCGAAATAAAACAGTGCGGAGAGGCTTCACGCCTAAATACTTTACCACGTAGGTCTCACGCGAAGGCAAAGTATCCGTCTTTCTATGCAGACTGCTAATGCTCACTAGCCATTTCTAGACCAGTTACTGAGGACTTCCTGCAGCAATCTCACGCATTACACGAAAATGCGCCGTACGATTGCATCGGGAGAAGTTGTCCCAGGTATCGCGTACTTCAAGGGACCGCGGTAATATTCTAGGGTGGATGTGCCGTAGCGTGCCGTAGCGAAGACAGCCTGCAATTGCAGACTGCTATACCCCTCATTTGTGTCCAAAAAGCTTCATTGGACTCATGAATGAACGGTTCTGGGGCCACTTATTCCAGTCGTATTTTGGGACAAGTGACAGATTGGAGGATACTTCCAAGAATGCCAGAAACAGCCTGTTTAAGGCAGATCCTTTATACCGAAAACCCTCAGTTAGGAATACCTTAAGGCTCAGGTGGTGGTGGTGGCACGATACGGGTCAGCTCCCCTTAGTTTCATTCTTCACCATCGACTAATGCTGGGTAATGAGCAAGGGCTCTATTGGGCAACGACCTGGGTAGTACGGGGCAAAGGCACAGGAGCTCGTTTTTTGCTGACATTAACCAACTTATCAGGTCGCAAAAGCGTGCGTAATTGCACCGGCCAAATTCTGCCCGGAAAGAGGAGCAAAACAGAAGGCCCAGCCAATTCCAAGAAGCTTTAATGACTATACCTCGGATCAGACTTGGCCCTCCACACCTTGATCCGTTCTCCCCTGCCAATAATCCGACTCAAAGGCTAGTCCTTCTGCAGGGTAACAGTTGGTACCGCTGAGTACCACTTGGCTTAAGCTGAACTCCCGGTCGAGTAAAATGACCAGTTCTCTTTTTTAGAAGTACCAAGAAGTCACCGGGATGCGATGTGGCAAATGTTCTCCGCTCCACTAAAATCACCAAGTTTCAAAGACACGAATGGATACGTCACGACTGTCTTCGTTCCCTTTCGCCGGCAATGTAGAAAGGTATACTGCGCTGTATTGGAAGAAAGGATTGCCACAGTGCCCCATGATGCACTGACCAGCAGGGCTCGAGACCTTGCGGGCCCACTGTATTTCTCTTACCAATAGCCGGATGGGAAGATATATGACTGCGGGTTATATGAATGACGCCACAGCTAGAAAATGGCCCGACCTTGCCGACGACTATGTCTTCTCCAATTCTTTATTGTCAAGGTCATAGGAATATGGCAAGAAACGTCCCCCGAAAAGGCTAAACGTGATGCGGCCGCTTCTCCCCCCGAGAGTTCGGGTATACAACAAGCGACGACGTTTCGCTCGTACGGGACAGGCGGATGCTGGATTTCTACAGAATGTCGTGCTATAGCGGAGTTCTATGCGCTATAGCTTTTGTTGTGGCTCCATCCTCCTCGAAAAAAGATAGGGTCATGGGCAAAACATGGGCCGCAATACTGCGTGGCTGGAAACGACAATGTATCTTGATCGCCTCATCCCTCATTGCCGCAGCCCCTGCAAGCCAGTCCCTCCTCTTAGTGCAATGAAACTTTCAGATCTAGAGCCAGAGGGTATCAGTCCGACATGCCGGCCGGATGCACAGGTTCTGACTGTGCCTTCGATACAGAATACTAGGTCGGATGCATAACCAATGGTGTAGACGATTGCCTTTCTTGCGACAGAATAGTCACACCTACGGCAGTCATGGCAAAGGTATAAAGACGTCAAGGTAGCTCTTCAATTGCGAATATCATCAGCTGTCATCAAAAACTCAATCCTCAGAGCAATCACATCACAAGCAAGCCACATCACTTTCAAAGCCCAGCTACAATCAAACCATCCAAGATGGCACCAAAACTAAGCATGACTCCTCCCATTATGCCCATGCTGGGCAAGGTCGTTCTTGAGGAGGCTTTCCAGCCACCATTTGCGATGGAAAAACACACTGGTACAAATCTTGGTCTCTATGTCTACCCCGAGCGAGAGGCGACATACGTATCAGGCATCAGCAACATTGCAGACCGCGTTACTGAAGCGCGCGAGACTGGCGTCGGCTATACCATCTGCTCTCTCACCATTCCCGGAGTTCAGGGCGAGGCCGACCCCGCGGCCGCAGAGGAGTTTGCTACCAACTCCAACAACTGGATCGCGGAACAAATCAAAGCCTACCCTAAGGAGTTGGGGGCTCTGGGAGCCGTCTCGATGCACAACCCCAAGCAAGCGGTTGTGGAAATGACTCGATGCATCAAGGAGTTGGGATTCCACGGCATTATGGTCAACAACTGGCAACAAGCTGTCAAGCCGAATGGCGAGAGCACACTTATTCTCTACGACGGCCCAGAGTATGATGTTTTCTGGTCGGCTCTCGAGGAACTTGATGTTCCTCTCTATATCCATCCTTCCGGCCCCACCGGTGCAATCAAAGACCTGTTGTACGAGGAGCGTCCATATCTCATTGGGCCCCCACAGTCCTTTGCCATTGATGTCTCTACCCACGTCTTAGCTCTGATCATCAACGGCGTCTTCGACCGCCATCCCAAGGCGCAGGTTATCGTAGGACACATGGGAGAGCGTCTGCCCTACGACTTCGATCGCACGCACCGCTGGCTCGAGCTAGTGGAGAAGTCCCGCGGTATGATTGCGAAGAAGACGATCTACGAGTACTTCAAGGACAACATCTGGCTCACCACCTCCGGACAATTCTCTACGGTGGTCTTGCAGATGTGTGTGAACTTGGTGGGCGCTGATCGCATCTTGTACTCTGTCGACTACCCATACGAGTGTTACCAGGATGCGTCCAACTGGTTCGATAATGTAAACCTCAACACCCGAGATAAGCTTAAGATTGGTCGTGAGAATGCCAAGAAGCTCCTCAAGCTTGGCGAGTATAAGGATTGCGATGCTCCATATCACCAGTAGGAGCACAAATGTTGCAAAGGGTTGCGAGGCTGGGATGCTCACGTAATTTGGGGTTTCATTAAAAGATTGTTACCGCACTGTCCTTAAAAATAGCTATCCAAATAATAAACTCTATGCTTTTAGGTGACTCCGCTTTATTTTGAGAAATCGTGTGTTTATTCAGAGTGGTTTCAACTGCTTTCTTTCAAGTCCTCAAAAATCACAAATCGCCAATGAATATCCTCAGTTAATAAGAAGGTATTTATCTATTCCAAAATTCAAAGACGTCACAACTCAGTCTACTGCGGGCCCAGCACGCGCTTTGCCTGATTGTTCAGTAAGCACAATCGACCGCAATACTATTCTGCTTGTGAAATGCATTAGCGGTATTGCCAACTATCATGTTTTGGCACAACCCTTTATACTGAATTTATTTATCAACATTAACTTATGAGTTATCTAACTTTATATGTCTCGTCTGATCTTCCTGCTCGTAAAACTCTCTCCGAGGACTACGGCTACCTT
Source organism: Coleophoma crateriformis (assembly GCA_003369635.1). Taxonomy (NCBI): domain Eukaryota; kingdom Fungi; phylum Ascomycota; class Leotiomycetes; order Helotiales; family Dermateaceae; genus Coleophoma; species Coleophoma crateriformis. The sequence goes on from PDLN01000006.1 coordinate 2,007,368, forward strand.
CTTGGCGAAAGCACTTAGGTCAGCGGCAATGCCCTGTCCAACCTTAATGCCAATAAAACTGTGATGGCAATCATCAACCGCGTTCAGCCTGGCCTGGTCATCTCCATCTCTCTTGTATAGAGTCGTCGCATTGGCAGCATTCACAGCACCGTTCACGCAGTTATACTGGCTTTGCGGGCTCCTCAATTGGCAAATCTCTTGCGCCTTACACGAGCCGGTGCAGGAGGTGACATTCAGACCACGAGTCCGGCGGGCATAGTAATTGTTAAACTGCGTGTCATCTTCGATGAACATCTGAGTCACATTGTGCCAGAACTCAGGGGTCAAAGGAGCGGAAGGATCAGTGTAGGGTGGATCGAGCAACGCGCCATAAGTTTCCTTGACGGAGTAGTATTTCGCCCATGTAGGTTTGGACTGGTAGCCTGGCAGCGTATAGTTTGCGAAGTAGACCGTGTAGTCCAGCACCTCATAAGTGTCTGGATCAACAGAATAAACTCGGAAAGTTGGGTTACCAGAGGTTGGGGTGAGAGCAGAAGTGATATAAGATATAGCAGTAGCTGACGAGGCAGTCTGGTTGAGGTAGTCAGTATATGCAACCTCCCACTGATCATGATGGGTATGGCCGAAGAATTGCGAGGCAATGGTTGCAGAGTAGCGTTGGATAACCTGATCAAAATAGTCCGAGTAGTCCCACAGGGCATCCGTTCTACCCATCGGCATGTGGCCTATGATGTATGCACGCTGGCCTGCGTCTTCAGCGCTCTGAAGCTCGGAAACTAGCCATGCGAGTTGGCCTGATGGATCACGAGACATGGTTGGTGTGTACAGCCAGAAATTTTCCTTCGTCCAGAATTGAGTGTTGACGGAGATAATTCGAAGATTGCTGTTTGGATGCACAACGGAATAGCTCCCAAAATTATTCGTGACTTGTGCTGCTGCTTCGGTGCCGATCCAGGACTCCCAATCCGAAGACAAGGTGTCGTATATGTACTGAGAGCTGGACGTGATATTCGCGGGTAGACCAGATTGTGGGAATAAATTAACTACTCCACTGTCGTGGTTTCCGACCGCAGAGTATACCAGATCTAGGCCGGACATCTTTGATTTGACATCATTCATGTCGTTAATCACTTCCTGCTTGGTGGTCAACCAAACAGCACCCTCTACGAGGTCACCAGTGAACAGCGTGAATGCCGCGTCTGGGATCAACTCCTGAATAGCAGCATACAAACTCTCCTCCAGATCAACCGGTGAATCGCAATTAGTATTCCCAAAAGGTCCAGCATGGTATTGCGTGACGTTTGGCGCATCACTCGGAGTAAGAACATGGCAACAAATGGAATTGGCGCAATTGTAGTTACTCCCAGCTACATACGAATGGTCAACATGAATATCACTGATGTGGACAATCTGCAGAGGCGTGCTTCCACTACTCGATACCGGCGCCGCTGATGCCGTAGGCTTGGGCTTGGGGAACGAGACCACATATGGTTCAACAGCTGGTAAAGGGCATATTCCCATTACCGTATTGCAAAATATTTTGGCCGTGCGGGAGGGTATAACCATGTTCCGCAGAGAGTAGGCCATACTTGATCCTTCAAGGGCCACCAGACCAGTGCATTCTGCGGTTGAGGCGGACTAGTGACGCGTAAGGAGTGTAATCTACGATGCAAAGATATACACTTACCCCTGTATCGATACAGACTTCCTGGAATAGCTTAATGAATACATCATCACCAAGTGTTGCTGCTTCCTTGAGTATAAGAAGAATACTCTTTGTAAGTATTAGCACCGAGAATTGGGATGAAGGAATAGTGAGAGCTGAACTCACCTCGCAATCCGAGCAGGTAGGATCACCTGTCGCTGTTCCTGCCACGAGTTCGGCCAAAACCGATGCCAAAGCTACCGTCTCATTGTAAGATACATTAGTAGCAGAAGGCGACGGAGCCAAAGAGGTTGAAGTCGCATTCGCTATTGTCCGGCGGTCGGGTTGGGGGACGGCTAGAGTATATTGAACCAGGGCCAAAGATAGAAATCCCACCCAGGGCAAAGTCAACAACATGGCTGATTTGGAGACGCAACTCTCGGGATAGCAGCTCGATCAAATGGGACATGGAAGAACGTCAATGCTAAAAATTCTCCCCGCCAAGCAAAGGATATATGATGTAGATTATATACAGATACCTATCTGCCCTCAGCATTAAAATAAGTAGATAACCACGTGGGCAATGCATATTAATATGCAGGGGGCCAGAATAAAAGGATGGTGTATGATTCGATATTTGCTCTGAGCATGGAAAATGCAGTCGAATTGATTGACAGCGTGCTCGGAGCATCGGCGGGATGTCGTAGCCCAGCGATATGATTGGGCTGTGGACACCAGGGGGATCAAGCAGGGGACAATCATCAGTATTGGACTTCCAGCGGAACAACCTACCCCGACGCGGCGAGGGACCATAAGTCACGACAATCCAACATTCCAGCAGGATAGATGCACAGCTACTCTGTACAGATTCCTGGGTCATTTTTCCCCCATGAAGGTTCAGCAGAACTTCTAGGAGGGAAGGTTATGCGGAGATTGGAGCACTGGTCAATTCTGACAGGGATACAAGGGCTAGGGTGGGAGGCTGGTTTGATAAGAAATGCAATTCTACAGAGTCAAGGTTCGTCCATTACAACAGCTAATGTTAGAGACTCATTCAAAGACATCCCATCATAGTCATAATCGTCCTATCGAGCCGATATTGATCTGTGCTACAAAGCACATGAGTCGTCGATCGAAATATCAAGCATGACCTAGCTTTTCCCCTTGAAATAAGGCGGCGGTTCGGATACTAAAATCCACCCAGCAGAGATCCGTTAGGCGCCAATAAGCTCTCGGGTGCCAGACCCGACGATTGATGTGAAGCTAATATCGCAGGCATCTCCTCCACGGCTACATGCCGTTTTCTGGATTTTCTCGTCGCTTGCAAGGTAGAGTTCGATAGCGGAAGTGAATCATCCTTGTACAGTCTCGTTCAGAGCCGCTTCCGAGTGTTGTGATCCCATTCGGCATCATATCTTGCACGAGGGTCCCTTGACTTCATAACTCTCGTAGCGAGACTTTGCCCTATTGGGTATTCCGACATTGCTATCTACAACCGGACTCCTTCGAATGGCTTTGACTTATAGGATAACTATTTCAGATTTCTTCCACGTCACCAGATCGCATTGCAGCACGCGTACCTGCTTGCATTTTCGTCTCCATCTACAAGTCATGCGAACTCGTTTTTTTACTTGCTGGCATGGCTCTCCAGTAAGCATTCTTATACCGCAAGCTTGCAAAAATGATATGTCGAGGATGCGATGATCCCCAACGGCTCGAATGACCTGGATCATGTGAGACGGATTAAAAGAGAATGTGTAGCCTCCGCAACCCCAGCATGACCGGGATGTATGCATCGACCCCGCAAGCCTCAACACCCGACAATTTCCGTGGCTAGAAGAGCCCAAAAAAGAAGACTCAAGTCATGGAATAGGGTGCAGTTCTGAGCGCCCTTACAAGCCGCGAAAGGCCATACTGGTGCCATCAATGATGCACTGGTTTCAGAAGTTTCCTGTTGCCTTGCTAGTGGTAGCTGACACGATGACGTAAGATGGAGTAAACTGTTCGAGTGGCATAACTCAACCCGACCCCAGTTTCTCTGACATGCTTCTCTCCACCTTTGAACGGTATCACGCGATGGTAAATTTCATACCCTTGAATGAGTAGTGCATGCCCAGAACCGAATGGGTTGTAGAGCGTGCTCAAAATGACTGATTCAGTCACATCGATCATTCTACCTGCGAGACTTGGACTGGCGCCAATGTCACTGCCCTTTGGAGTAGCCCGATCCCTCTTGTCGAGTAATGAGCATTGGGGTCGTCCAGGCAAGTAAAGAAAACCAATCTTCAGAATCGTCTCAGGGTAAGCGTGCCATTGCGGATATAGCTATGTTGTCTAATGTATCAAAGGTAGATTTGCTAAGTGATCAACATTATCAAAGACAATTGGAATTCATTTTGAAGCAACTGTTAGCGAGCATAGTATGAGCTATACATTGATCTGTCATTTATCTTTACTGGCCCTGTGACTGGCTCCACCTAGGTCACGGGCTTCTCTATGTCTGACCAAAACAATCCGAGAAGCCGTTCTGCGCGAGTCGGTTTCGTTAATCATTACAGCCCACCTTACCATCACCCCGAAGCCTTTTCCACAAGATCTTCGTGAATCATTGCCGGCTTATCCAGGCCCTCATTGTCGTTAACCACGCCATGCGCGTTTCTTTCCAAGAATGCCGTAAGGCCCACCTCCCTTTGTGCCTCCAGTAGTAATTGAGCATCTTGTACACCCGTGTGACTTTTGAACACCCGATCCATCTCTTCCAAGGTTGCGTTCTTGGTTTCCGGAAGGAAGAACTGGACCCAAAAAATGCCCCCAAACAAAAAGACCGCAAAGAAGATGTAGGTTCCCCACGCCCATGCCTTCAGCATGGGAGGTACGAAGAATGCAATCGCGAAGTTGTTGAGCCAATTGCTGGATGCACCGATCGACGCTCCTTTGGCACGGATTGAGAGGGGAAAGATCTCCGATACGAGTGTCCACGACACTGGGCCCCATGTTGCACCGAACCCAGCGATATAAAGCCAAATCAGTGCTATTCAGCTCCGTCAGTAAAGGCAATAAATAGATTTCCATGATGCACTAACCAACAGCTACCCATCCTGCAACAGAGTGGTCCGGCCAATCATGGCGAAATTTTGCGACGATAATACCTACAATGACCATGCTGAGGAACATAACGGTGGAGCCGATCAGCAGCATTGGTTTTCGGCCAACTTTATCAATGATTAACTGAGAGCATTAGCAAAATATAAGATCAGAGCAAATTGTGAGCTTACCATAGCAGGCACCGTGCTGACCATAAAGACAACCCCAGTGACTCCCGTTGCTAGCAGAGCAGTGGTACCACCGGTCAAGCCGAGACTAACGAAGATATTCGAAGCGTAGTAAATGACTTCAGAAAGATTAGCAACACAGCATTTGCCAAATAACGCTGTCCTACTTACTAGCGTCGATGCCACTCCACTGCTGAAAAAACATCACTAGCCACGCGGTGCATACCCGCTTCAAGTTGTCCTTTGTCCGAAAACAATTCGCATACTGTGCCACCTGATGCATGAAGACATTCTTCTTCTCCTGCTCGGCCAACTTCGGATATGCCTTCGCAAAAGCTCGCTCTTCGAATACGGCTTCCGCTTTGATCTCGAGGTACTCGATCTGCACTTGCTCATGCTCTACCGGCAACTTTCGCAACCATGCTAGGGTAGACTTTGCTTCGTCGTCTCGGCCGACTTTCACAAGCCACCTTGGAGAAAAGGGCATGAACCAAATACCGCAAGCCAGTATGACGGCAGGTATGCCTTGGATGATGGAGGGAAGGCGCCATGCGAGATTAGACTGTGTGTATCCCGTTCCTCCGATATAGTTGCTCCCATAGCCGACCCAGAAGGAAGACATGATGCCAAGGATCGTCGCGAATTGATAGAAGGAGACGAGGAGGCCGCGCATTTCTGGGGCGGAGAGTTCGGCATTGTATAGAGGTCCAACTCCACTGAACAAGCCGACTCCAAGCCCCGTGAAGAATCTTCCAGCATAAAGAAGCGAAGGGTTCCCCGACTGAGCCCCAATGTAGAGATAGCTGCCCAATATCACCCAGAGGCATGCAAAGAACATGGTGTACTTTCGAGAAAAGACCTCTCCCAAGACACCGGCCGAGAGGGACCCAAGGATACCGCCCAGCTGAAGCACCGAGGTGAGCCAACCCGTCGCACTAGATGATGCAATGACCGTGGGGAAGTTCTGGGTAAATCGGGTCATGACTAAAGACTGTCCTAATACTCCTTGTTGGTAACCATACTCCAAGCCGCCAAACCTTGAGCGTTGTTAATGAATGTTCCAACTAGCATTGAAAACAGGACTCACGAGGCGAAAAAGGCAATGAAGAGCACCTTTGGATTGGCCCATAATGCCTGAAACATCGTCTTCTTAGGCAGCTTGCTGTACTGTATGGACTGTGATTGCCTGCGGCCACCAATGGCTTCGACGTCTGAGTTCGCCTGATCCTCCATCCTCAACGAAAATGATCTGCGAAAGTCTACGAAAAAATGCCAGGTAAATGCTTGCTTACAATTATAGCTAGCCAAACGAAGAAAACTCAATTCAGCAAGATGCGAAAGGGAGAGCTATTTATACCATGGTTGCTATAATGTGGGGGCGCCATGGGAGGTTCATCACCGCGTGCAAGGGTGAAGCGGGACGTGCTGCACAATCCCACTTTGTTATGCCATCCCCGGCCCCAAAGGAGGAGAAGAATCGCGGGGTCCCGCAATAACAAACCTAAGTGGATGTCAGAGCTCCCAACTAGTACAGTTTATGCGCGCTTCGACTAGTGGTCGTTGTATTGTCGGAAAAGGGAAGTCGAGCCTCCACGAGCCCGATTTGATCAAAGGTATTGACCACGTCCTTGGGCAGGTTGTTTAAGAGACATTAAACAGCCATAAGAATTGGGGTCCGAAACATGCTTACTCTGAGCTTAAGAAAATGCATACTTGCTCAGACTTTAAATACAACCTCCGAGAATCACCTCCTGTAGTGACGTAGGTAGATGCGTATGAATAGATGATATTACTCTAGACAAGGCTGACAGAAACGGGCTGCGAAAGACGCCCCCCCCCTTTTCTAGTCCAGGTTAAAAAGTTTGCGAACCATTTGCAAGTACCATTTGTGCGATGGTGTCGAGGAAGTAAGATATTCCCGTAATGTTATCGAAGGTAGCTCTCTTTGCGATAGATGTTGGTTGTAATATTTGCTAAAAGAAGGAGACGTGCTTTGCTTTAAGAAAGAAACGTCCTTCGGTACAGGAGAAGGCATATAAAAGTGGGGCATATTAGTGGCGATGAATATTCGAAGACGACATTGAATTGAGTAGCCCGCCTTTGGGGTTGACAAGATAGGGACGTAGTAGCCGTCGTCCTCCGACGTGGAGGTAATCTGAAAGTGTTAGCATTATTCGAAAAGCGATGCTCCGCAGATTAGCTGCCTGGTAGCGGAGAATCTGCTCCATTGCAGCGTTGATGGTACCGGCCCTGCAAAGATTGTTTATATTACGAGTATGACATTTCAATTTCTGAATAAAAAGTAGAATCAACTACACAGCTTGACACATCATCAAGGATACTAGATCCAAGCCGAGATAAATCCATTACTTGTTTCCACATCTACACCCCACCCCGTCATGCTAGGCTGGAGTACGCTGTGACGGCCGCTGTCGAGATCATAGCACAAGCTTGTACTATCCCGTTGACAGTAGCGACCCCATATCCTCCCATTGCTGCGCTCTGCAAGTACGCAAACGTGCTATGTGCCCCGACATTCCCTACCATTGACTGAAGCGAGGCGGCGACGGAGCCTGATGATTCACAAAATAATGATCAGTCTCAATCTTTCGTGAGCCGCAAGGAGACCACTGACCAGCAATAGGGCCGGAAGCTCCGAAACCCATCGTGGCAAGGAGCGGGCTAGTGAGAGTCGCTGGGGTAACGTTCAGAATGCCGCTGCTAATAAGCAGAGCGGTTTGTCGAGGATTAGTAGTAATCCATCCCTGGATGGCAGTAGGGACACTTGTGATACCAAACTGAAAGGTTTGGCTCTGTACAATGCCACTGGTCGTCTGATGGAGAAATTGTAGACTCATTCTGGTGACGCAGTAGTGCTATACTATGTTCGAAGTTGGCTTCCTTGTGGGATCCACTGCCGTGCTGAATTGAAGTAATCTGTGCTGAACATTTTCATCACGTCCTCAGGCAGCAAATCCACCAGAGCATGTGTTTGGTTTCACATGGGTCAAGATGCAGCTAAGGGATAATAGTACAAGAGGGGTATCAGTAAGACGCCGTCACCCCCGCATATTCCTCCCATTGATATCTCAACCATAGAATTGGATTTTCTTTATAGAAAAAGTCCAATTCAGGCCCTTGAAGTAAACTATTCATTTGTGGAGCCTTTGTAAAGTTTTATTGCGACTTGGCCAAGTTATAACATAATATATATGGCGAAGGTGACAGTCATTTTGGACAACCCCTTGCGTACTAGTGGATTATATAAAGATGGTAAAGTCAGTCTTTTCCCAGCGTTCATGTTAATATGACTAAGCTGCGCACGTGTATTATTGGAGCATGAGTGTCGAGCGTGATCCCCCGCCTCGGCTTATCTTTGGGTGAGGCTGAGGCGACTCTGTAAGCGCCAGGTTGAAGATAATCGGGATGCAGATTTATCGACGAAACTTGCGTACTACATAGTCAACATCAATTTTCCAACCCGGCTCACTTCTCTAGTTGCTCTAATGGCATGTACGAAAGAAAAAGTCAAGCCTACCGGCTTAAATGTGTGGTCTCGTGGCCCTGAGGCTGGGCACGTGCCGGTGGTTGAGTGAGTCAAGCTAAGAGCGAAGGCAGGCGGGATGAACTGTTGCTAACCAAACCTAGTATTATAGCAGTCCAAGGCCTTGGTTCTCATCCCTACTACACGTGGGTGAAGAAAGGACAGTCCTCAAAGGCTAGCGAACGCCAGAGATTTCGAGACAAGGCAAAATTTTGGAAGAACAAAGAGCGCCAAGACAAAGAGCAAGACGGCCCAGCAGAGTGTATGTGGATCCGTGATCTGCTCGTGCCGTTATTTGAGGATGCGCGCATCGCTACGTACAGCTACAAATCAGACTGGAAAGACCGTAATGTCAAGACCAACCTGCGAGAGTGCGCTGAACAGTTCTTGAATACATTACACCAGCATAGACAGGATAAAAGTGTAAGCCACCCAAAAGCAGAACCACCAACCGAGCACTTCTGAAGTATACAAAAGGAACGTCAAAGACCACTGGTGTTTATCGGGCATAGTCTCGGATGCCTGGTCATCCAACAGGTACACATCTCTAAAGACATACAAGTACAGTACATGTCCTGATCAGCATAGGCGCTGGTACTTGCTGTTCATCAGCAAGACTTCACCAATATACGTCTCTCTGTGGCCGGCATTATATTTCTCGGCGCGCCTTTTCAAGGTAGCGATGTGGCAACCTACGGAACGTGGCTGGCCAGGATAGCAGACCTTGATACCGCCTTATTAGAGATGCTAAGGAAAGGTAGTCCTGATTTGCATGGAATTTCGAGCGACTTCTATGGCAGCTACAACCAATGGGATGTTGTTTGCTTCTATGAAAAGGAAAATAGTTACATGCAGACGAAGGTCGGTTAGTTTATGTAGCTCTCGGAATGTCTATTAACAAACCATGCATAGGTTGTTAATCAACAGTCAGCTAGGCTACTTGGAAAGCGAGCTATGTTCTTGGAGACGGATCACTCTGGTCTTAACAAGTTTAGCGGTGCAGACGACGAGAACTTTATACTAGTTCGGAGTGAAATTCAAAGAATGGTCGAAGATGGGCCCTCAAGTATAATTGAGCGATATCGTATCAATGGTATAGCAGAGACGGAACTATATCTGTTAGTGATATTAGACTGATTCTAGTGCTTTAGATGCTAAAGCCAACAACCATGGCAACAGGCATTGGAGAGTGCCCCGCGTTGTCAACGAGCTATTTACTGGCCGTGAAGAGCTACTGGATAGAATCCAAAAAGCCCTCCGTTACGACAATAATTCATTTGTAAAGAAACAGAAGAGGTTCGTTATTACTGGTTTAGGTGGACAAGGGAAGAGTGAGATCTGCCTCAAGATTGCAAGCTTAATGCAGAAAGAGTGGGTTTCTAATATATCCCCCAACATTGTCTATCTTTTGTCTTCATTTCAGCTGACTGAAACCAGGTTCTGGGGTGTGTTTTGGGTCAACTTGGACAGTCCCTCTACAGCTGAGAACGACTTTATAGCTATTGCAAACGACTTAGGGCATCCAGTAGAGCATCTTGCAGAGGCTCTAAAAGTGCTCGCAAATATCAGACGGAGCTGGCTTCTTATCCTTGATAATGCCGACGACCCAAAAGTAGACTATCAGTGCTACTTTCCCTCCGGAAATAATGGTGCTGTTATGATGACATCCCGTATTCCCGAATGTAGACGGTATAGCCCCGATGCAAGTGAAGCGTTAGAGGGATTAGACGACGAGGCGAGCGACCTTCTATTCAAGGCAGCCGCAATTCCACCAGAATTATGGGCACCTAATTATAATTCGGCTAATGAGGTTGTTCGCTGTCTTGGATCGCATACGCTTGCACTAATCCAGGCTGGGGCATATATTGCGAAAGGTCACTGCCAACTACATGAATACCCTGGAGTTTTTCACAGGCAGCGATTACGGCTACTAAGATATGGTCCACAGCAAGCCCGGTCAAGGTACTCTGATGTCTTCACAACTTTTGAAGTATCAGCAGATATCCTAGAGCAGTCTGAGGACGAAACTGCAAGGGACGCGCTACATTTGTTAGAGATTTTCTCGATGGTAGCCTCTAGCATTCTTCCTCTTCGGATTTTTGAGGCCGCATGGTATGAAGGAAAGGATATTGCCTACAACAATTCCACTGCTAGTAGTATAGATGATCTGTCTCAGAGTCACGTCTCGCAATTACCCAGTTTTATGGTAATTGATGGTGATGAATGGGATGATTATCGACTTCTCGAGGCTTCCTCGCTACTGGTATCACTTTCTTTAATCACACGACATAACCAAAACGATGTACCTGGAATATCAATGCACCCATTGATACACGCCTGGGCCAAGGATCGTCAGAGCTTAAAGCAGCAAGAAACAGTTTGGATGGGCACTGGATGTGTTCTTGCCTTCTCTCAATCTGATAGTGAAATGTGGCGTACCCACGCCAGGTTACTCCTACCGCACATACAATCATTCCTGGATATAGAGGTCTACACAACACTCTTGATAGATTCGGAGTCCATAGTTTTACCAATCCTCCTAAACTGTGGCTGGGCTCTACGGGATATGCGACAAGACTCTCGACTAGGACAACTTCTAGAAAGGATATTTAGTAAACTAAGGATAAATCCCCAGAAGCTTTGCGAAGACTACTTACTACTATATAAAATTCAAACCGAAAACCTTTACAACCTAGGTAAAATTAAGGACACAGTACTGTTGCAAGAGCAGGTAGTCAAGATAGAATCAGTCACACTACCCAAGGACCACCCAGACCGGCTGGCTTCTCAGTACGAGCTTGCCAAAGCGTATAAGGCAAATGGACAGGTGAAGGAGGCTATCACGCTACTAGAGCATGTAGTCAAGATCCAGGACGCCATACTAGCCGAGGACCATCCACAGCGGCTGGCTTCCCAGCACGTACTTGCTATGGTGTATGAGGCAAATGGACAGGTGAAGGAGGCCGTCACACTACTAGAGCGGGTGGTCCAAATAGAATCAGTCACGCTAGCCGAGGACCATCCCGACCGGCTGGCTTCCCAGCACGAGCTTGCTATAGCGTATGAGGCAAATGGACAGGTGAAGGAGGCTATCACGCTACTACAGCGGGTGGTCCAAATAAAATCAGTCACGCTAGCCGAGGACCATCCCAACCGGCTGGCTTCCCAGCACGTACTTGCTATGGCGTATAAGGCAAATGGACAGGTGAAGGAGGCCGTCACGCTACTAGAGCATGTAGTCAAGATCCGGGACGCTAAGCTTGCCGAGGACCATCCCGACCGGCTAGCTTCCCAGCACGAGCTTGCTAGAGCGTATGAGGCAAATGGACAGGTGAAGGAGGCTATCACGCTACTACAGCGGGTGGTCCAAATAGAATCAGTCACGCTAGCCGAGGACCATCCCGACCGGCTGGCTTCCCAGCACGAGCTTGCTATAGCGTATAAGGCAAATGGACAGGTGAAGGAGGCTATCACGCTACTAGAGCAGGTGGTCAAGATCCAGGACGCCATACTAGCCGAGGACCATCCACAGCGGCTGGCTTCCCAGTACGTACTTGCTATGGCGTATGAGGCAAATGGACAGGTGAAGGAGGCCGTCACACTACTAGAGCGGGTGGTCCAAATAGAATCAGTCACGCTAGCCGAGGACCATCCCAACCGGCTGGCTTCCCAGCACGAGCTTGCTAGAGCGTATAAGGCAAATGGACAGGTGAAGGAGGCCGTCACACTACTAGAGCAGGTGGTTAAGATCCAGGACGCCAAGCTTGCCGAGGACCATCCACAGCGGCTGGCTTCCCAGCACGTACTTGCTAGAGCGTATATAGCGAATGGACAGGTGAAGGAGGCTATCACGCTACTAGAGCAGGTGGTTAAGATCCAGGACGCCAAGCTTGCCGAGGACTATCCACAGCGGCTGGCTTCCTAGCACGTACTTGCTATAGCGTATAAGGCAAATGGACAGGTGAAGGAGGCCGTCACACTACTAGAGCGGGTGGTCCAAATAGAATCAGTCACGCTAGCCGAGGACCATCCCGACCGGCTGGCTTCCCAGCACGAGCTTGCTAGAGCTTATAAGGCAAGTGGGCGGGTAAAGGAGGCTATCATGCTACTAAAGCATGTAGTCAAAATAAAATCAGTCACGCTAGCTAAGGACCATCCAAGCCGAATTATATCAGAGGAGGTCCTTGCTATATATTTAGACGAATTGTACTCTTAAAATGGTTTATTTCCACATTAATATACTAACATTTGCTAAACAAAATTTGAACTAATATTCGTACCATAGAAATATTAGTCTGTGGTGTAGTATTCGAATTTATGGTTACCTGATACTACTGGTACGTATAGCTAAGCCCTGGTTGGCTATTCTACGTCTATAAAATGTATCTTCTTGTATAATCCTCTAAGATTCTAATACTCTCTGGGTTTGCTCTAATCTTCGCGTGGCTTTATTCTCACCATATATTTACCATCCTTAAAGGCGGGAACGACCCATACACGAAGCTCGTGCGATTGACCTGGAATCTCTTCCAGTTCATACCGTCGAATTAGAGTAGCCATAATAAGTCGTAATTCCTTCAGAGCAAACCTGCGCGAAATGATTAGCCACAAAGTCCGTTCATTTGCTGCCCAAATTACTAATAAGAAGATGCAAAACGTACTGTTGTCCAATACAGTTTCTTGACCCTCCAGAGAATGGTATAAATGCTTTTCGGTCAACTTCTACACCTTTGTATGCATGAAGCCAGCGTTCTGGGATGAAAGACTCGGCATCGGGCCAGATACGAGGATCTTTGTGCAACTGCGATATCCATGCTCCAACAATCGTCTGCAGGGTTTAGTAAACTTTCATGATGACAAAAGGACTTAACTTACACCTGGGGGTATTTCGTAATCATTTAAGACAACTGCATCGCTGGTGACCCGTGGGAGTCCTATTTTGTATTAGTATCAGAGAAAATATAGCAAAGAAAGGGAGAACAAGTCTTGATAGGTTGCTGCTCACCAGAGGTAACAATTGGCATGACTCTCATTGCTTCGTTGATGACAGCATTCAGGTATTCTAATTCCTGAGTATTTGCGAATGTAATTGCGTCCTTTCTCGAAGGAAAAGCTTTGTAGAGTTCTTCAACAAGAAGTTTGAGCTTCGCCTCATTGTTGAGTAGTAGTACAATCGCAAAAGTAGCTTGCATTGAAGTAGTATCACTCCCAGCAATCCTATCTCCTGTTAGTACAGAAAATTCTTGCCCATTTCCTCTGAGATAGTTACATGAACAAGCGCATCTCTTCCACAATGTGAGCTTCTGTAAACGAGAGCGGGTTTTCCTGATTCGCATCTAGGAAGATTTGGAGGAGATCTCGCTTCTTTGAGCCATTTTCGGCTCTTCGTTTGGCAATGATATCATTGACCAAAATATCTAATGCAGGGTCGAATCCTGGGAAGAACGGGATATACTGTAGGAATGGAAGTTGTCCGAAAATGGCAGTCTTTTGCATGCGATTGATGAAGAGATCTTTGAGATGAGAATCGTTGCTTCTGACTAATCCGAATGAGCCACCAAATGATGTTGCACTCATAACATCCTAAGGTAATACGTCTTAATTTTGTCTGTAAATAAATGCGGACTCTTTTAGTACTTACAGATGTTAGAAAGCTCAGCATGCCACAGATGTCAATGGTTACCGAGCCATTACTATCAGAACATTTTAAATCGAGAACCTCTTCAAACTCTTTAACACAATCTCGCATCAGAGGCTCTAGACCTTTCAAATAGCTAATCGAAAACCCAGGGGACATGAGTCGCCTCTGTGTCCAAGGATTAGTGCCGGAACAGCTGGAAAGAGGAAAGTACGCAGTTTAAGTACCAATTGTTTGTATGCAGTTCTGTCTCTTTCTGAGATCAAACTCGAAACATTAATATCGTCCCGGACCAATTCCATATCGGGGGTTTTAAGCAAGTCATCTTCCACGATGATCTTCTGGATCGCACTCTTGCCATTAAAGATTATATCACGTGGTCCTAAAAGATGCGTTGATTAGATCACATATCCATGCTACATCAGGGCAAGTTCATTAGGATCGCACTTACCAACCCGGACTGTGTCTCCATACTTCTGAAAGAGCTTTGGTGCTACATTCATTGAATTGCCCATTACGAGCTGACCAAGAAAGATTTATGAGCAGACGAGCAAAAGATATACGCGCGAAGTCTCAAACGAACCTGATATGTCCACGGCCACGGTGAGAGCTTCATCAGCAGTGGTCCTGGGATTTTGGCAAGATGGCCAGTAAAGGCTGTTATCAGCGCTCGACAACATCGACGCAACAACTCGGCTAGTCCGAGATAGACAACGAACGTGATGTAGTTGTACATCTTTAATGTCAATGAAAACCTTGGAGAGCAGCCAGAGGAAGGGAACGGTGTTCACTTACGAGGGTGCAGCCCACAAGTGCTGAACCTTTTTCGGCACAGGCCTCCTAGCATCTAACTGAATTAGGGATATATCACCACGTAAACATAGTTAATGAAACGCCTATAAAATGTATAAATATACTGAAATCTCCATGCGAATCAGTAAGTGGGTATCTTCTCGCCAATCGGATACGGTAGCGTACATAAATCTGTTGTAATCCACGTTAGATAGTAGCCAGAAGATGGGACGAAACCGGCTTGAAACTTACTAATAAAATGTTCAGCACTCATAGGCTGTACTTCCGTTAAAACGGGGACCAATATTAGTGCGACATGGTTTATATAGCAGGCCAATCAACCGTCGCTGCGTTGAGCCGCTTTGGGGGCTCGGATTCATGGATTAGTCAGCAACAGCATGCTTCGAACGGGTCCCAATACGTTCACCATGCATGGTGAAATAATGTGCTTACTAAGCACCAATTTTCTCACCACCTACTCCACACCACCCCTATTCAATATACGCTATACAATACATACTCTATACACTTTAGATACAATATATACGTTATATACATTAATTGTATACTCGAAACATAGATATACGAGTCTCTATTTCAGTATCACCACCTCCGCTAGCCCTTGTATCCTCGCTAGCGCTATAGTTAGAGCTCTAGTTATAGTCAGAGCTAGACTTACAACCTTAGCTAGAGCTACCGCCTAAGGCTTCTACTACATTAATACCATTACCCCTAGAGGCTATATATTCCTCTAAAGAAGAGCTATACAATTCGATTCAAGCTTAGGCTATATAATATCGCTATATATTCTATATTAGTCGGTCTATAAAAGTCTATAGAGGATCTAGAATAAGGATAGTATATAGCTATAATCGTTATAGCTTACTACTACTAGAAACCTATCTGTAATATTATATAAATAATTAAAAGCGATATACGATTACTTAAAAAATAGGCTACTAGTTCTCTATAGTAGTACTTAAGTAGATAGATACGTAATAGGAGCTTAGGTATAAGCTAAGCGTAGAATATAGTATTTATAATTATCTTCTAAGCTAGTCTATTAGCTTGTATCTAGCTTATAAAAAGCTAGTATAAGCTAATATAAACTAGGCTAGAGCTTTTTATCTTATAGATAAGTATTACTTCTAAGTATTAAATTATTCTTAATCTAATATTATATAGGTATAAAGCTAAATTAAGTATTAACTACTCTTCGCTAAATAACCTCTATATTACTTTAACTATACGATATATATAATCTAAATACTTTATTTAAATATAAGTAACGAAAAAGACTTTCTACGAACGATACCTTAATTTAATATCTTAAAGATAATAGTATATACTTTAAAATTAAAGTTATATTAGAGAATAGAATAAGGTACTTATTTATTATATATCTATAATCTATTTAACTAGTATAAAATAATTAAAATATTATATTAGTAGATAATATATATAAAACAAATAAATTCGATATACTATTACTTTATATAATTAGTATATATAAAGTTATACTTAGTATTTAAATTAGTTAATCTAATAAATATATATTATTATTTCTCTTACTTAAATTAAATTATATACTAATACTAATACTAATTAAAAATTCTATTAAGTATAACTAGCTTAGGAATAACTTTTTTAATTAGATTCTACTTCCTTCTAACTAAATAAGAAGATAATTATATATAAGCCCTTCGTTACTTCTAAGAGCTAGGAATTAATCTATCTATTCTTATTATAGATAGTAATTAAGCTTTATAAAATACCTCTAGAGTAGTATTTCTATCTATACCTATATTACTTTATATATAATATATTAATTAATATATTCTTATAAATTATAAAAGTATATTTAAGAAGAAGGAGGATTAGAAAGCCTTTAATATAATATAGTATAATTTAATCTTAGCTTTAACCCTTAAGAAGTTTAATATACTCTAGCTTTAATTTTATATATAATACTCTAATCTAAAGTCTTAGAGATATATTAACTATCTCTAAAAGGAATAACTAAAGGAAGGCTAAAAGTAATATCTCTTAATAGTATATATAAACTAATATTTATACTTTAGAATTCGAATAACCTCTTAAGGCGAAGGAGCTTATATATATATTAAACGATACCTTAGTAGTAAGAAGAGTAAAGGAGACTTATATTCTTTATAGCTACTTATCGAGGTAGTAGTAGTAAATTAAATTATAGCTATTACTAATTGTACTAATACTATACGAGATTATATACTTATTAATATAAATAAAAAACTATATTATAACTACTTTAAAGTTATTATCTAATATACTTTATAACTTATATAATAATATATTAAATTAGTTCCTCTACTACTATAACCTTATACTAGTAGCTTTACTCGTTCGATAGGTCTACTATATATATATATATATAATATTAAAAAAGGTACTAGAGGCCTTACTCCCTTAGATTTCTATAAGTACTAGTATTAAGACCGTTATAGGACTTTTTAACTACTTAGGGATCTATTATAGGCTAGACGATAATAAAATATATCCTTAAAAACTCGAACTAGTTATATAAAAAGGATCCTTTTTATAAAAGAGTAATTAATAAGATAACCTTTTACTTACTTAGTATATTATTAATAAGGCTATATAATAAATAATCGAAATTACCCTTTTAAGCTTTAGGTTTCTATAGCTATTTAAAGTTAGTTACTTAGTAACTCTAAGATAGTACAAGTATAAGTATAAGTATAAGTATAGCTAGTAGTCCCTATTATAATTATAGAAGTTATAACTTCTATTCTAGCTTTGATATTATATATAAGCTTATAAGTAACTATAAACTTATAACTAAGTCTATTAAGCGCCTCTCCTTAGTTTAAATAACTAAGTCTATTAAGTAACTCTTTATAGCTTAATTAGCTAAGTCTATTAAAAGACTATCTATAATTTAAATAGCTTATCTAATAAGCTAAGTCTTAATTACTTAAATAGCTCTCTTTAAAATAGCTTTCTCTAGATAGGCTAGAAGTAATAATACAAACCTACTTAACTAAGAAGAATACTTAGCTAGTAAAGTATCTAAACGTATAGCTAATAGAATATTATAAGGCTCGAAACTAAAAGGTTTTTTACTCTAAAGTTCTTAAAAGCTAAGCTATATATATACCTAGAGAATAATATAATCTTAAAGGCTATATTATAGTAGAGAAGGCGAATTAGACTCTAAAAGAGATTATAGTATAGCTAGATAATAAGAAGAAAAAAAACGAGGACGATTTTAATAAATATATATTAGAGTTTACTAGAAATAGTAATAGATATATTTTAATTAGATATAAGGATATATAGAATAAAGTTAAAGAGAAGTATACTAGAGAGTCTAAGTAATATATACTTTTAATATATTATATTCTTATAATATAATATAGTCTCTAGTATTCTTAGTATTCTTAGTATTACTAGGATCTCTAATATACCTAGTATCTTTAATATCCTAGGGATATTAGAGATACTAGGTATATTAGAGATATTATAAAAGGGAAATCTATATAGGAAAATATTAGAATATATAATAAATAGTTACTATATAATAAAAATAAGATAAATAATAAATATATTAGATCTAAAGTAATCTTAAGTTAACTAGTTTTCCTTAAGTATTATTTACTAGTATTCTAGGTTTTCTAAGAGTAAATAGTAAAGGTCCTTACTTAATTTAATATCTAACTTAGTATAAGTTACTTCTTTAGTTTATAGTAATATTATATTTTTTATATATTAGTATCTTAGGGTTTCCTTTAAAGATTATTAAAAAAGGTAAAGTAGATTTATACGATTCAAATAAGCTAACTCTAAGCTTTATTAGTTTAGTAGTTAGTTTATTAGAAGCTTTATAATAGCTAAGAATAAGTCCTAATATTAAAGACTTTATTTATAAATATCTATATATATAATAAGTAAATAGTATCTTATAACTTTTTCTAGTAGGCTAGGCTAGATAACCTCTATTAAGTTTATTATACTAGTACGTTATAAAAGGTATATAAAGTCCTTTTTCTCCCTTCTCTCTTTATCTTTCTTATATTATTACCTTTTCTTTATTAAATTATTAACTTCTTCTTTTTTATATTATTATATTATTATTATATCTTTAATAATATATTAATAATACTTCGATAATATATCTTTATTACCTATATAAGTATAGAGCTAAGTATTATTTCTTTTTAGCTTTACGGTAGGGTTCTTATAGGTAAAGCTTCTAGACTACCTCTCTTTACCTTTACCTTCTATAGCCTAAGGGTATTCGTAGTATAGTACGTATACTAGAAGTATACTTTATACTTAATTTATCTATAGGAATCCTCCTACTTTACTTTCTTTAGCTCCCTCTAAGTACTTTACTACTAACTTTGTTAGTATAGTTCCGAGCTAGTCTTTCCTAGTATAACTTTAAACTTTATAAATTAATAACTTTAATACTTTAACTTCGATAATACTCCTAAGCTTCCTCCCTTATAGAACTTAATTAAATAGACTTCTATTAATCTTAGTAAAATAAATTTAATCTAATCTCCTTAATCGACTTTTACTTTTAATAACTTTAACTTCGATTTTAACTTTGATACTTTAATCTTAATAATATAACTTAGTTAGTTACTAAGTTAAGATAGTATACTTTTCTTTTCTTATTTATATATACTATAGATCTATAGTATACTTTTATAATTACTAATATCCTTTTTTATAATATAAGAACTTTATTAATAACTAAGGCCTTAGTTCTTTGTATTCGAGTATCCTAGATCTTTAATACCTTTAATACTTCCTAGACCTAGATACTAGACCTAGATACTAAACCTAGATACTAGACCTAGATACTAGACCTAGATCTTTTTTATTATAGGTATTAGCTTTCTATTCTATTTTAAATATATAATATTTCTTTATAAGATCCCTAAGTTATATCTAGTATTAGCCTCCTTAGGTTATAGTATCTTAGGCGGCTACTATAGCCTTTACTAAAGAAGCGAGGTATTTGAATAGCGTCTATCCTAGTTATTTATCTAGAGTTTAGGGGAAAATATTAGTTAGCTTAGTAGTAAACTAGAGAAATATCTCTCTATTAGTAATAATAAAGGCTTTAGTACGATACCGTAGAACGTATACGACTATAGCTAAGAATTCTTATACCTTATATATAATTTTCTAGGCTTTTAAGCTTTCTTTCTTAGAATATTAAGTTAAATTATTATAAGAGCTATTAAAAATAACGTATTTGGATTATTCCTCCTACGTTATTTTAAGGATTCGTATATTAAACTAGTTTAGTAATTCTAGTTCTAGCTTAGAATCCTAATTATTTTTAGACTTTATAGTATTATATATTACCTCGAATTCTTCGTCGTTGTCGCTTAAGAGATTATACTTTATAGTAATAAGCTATTATACCCTATAGTAATAGGCTCTATAGGCTTTCTAGCCTTGTAGCTATAGGCTATTATACCCTATAGCGATAGGCTATTATACCTTATAGTAATAGTAACCTATAATTATTAAATAATAGTACTCTCTTATTAAGTAAGGTATTATTGAATCCCTAGATACCTATATAAAATAAATCCAGGCTTTTCCCTTTGCGAAAAGGTACTGACGGCGGTCGTGGAGTAGGTGGTGAGAAAATTGGTGCTTAGTAAGCACATTATTTCACCATGCATGGTGAACGTATTGGGACCCGCTTCGAACCAAGCCTCGTACATCTCTGCATTGGTAATTCTCGCCACATCGTACATTGCTGCTTCAGCAAATGCACTGCTGCCAAACGCGCTAATATAGCCCTCGTAATCGAATTGCTACATCTTACATATGGTACAGTCGATGAATTGATCATTCTCGCTTCAAAACTGCTTATGCCTTCCTTACTACCCTCTGAGATGCTAACGTAACCTAATGTAACCAATGCTCCGGCAACCGTCTTTATTCAATCTTCATATACCAGGATGCTGCCCTTTATCGAAACTCCAAACCGCTGGAAGATCGGAGTTTTGTTCTAGATAGGATATTAATCTGCTTTGGTCATGTTAAAGGTTAGGTGCAAAGTTCGATCGTCAAGCTATCAGTTGAGAAAAACGGCACAGTCCACTTCTTTGAGGGGACCAGCGTCTATAATATCAACAAGATTCTCTTTACCGTCTTTCCTACCCGTTCATCCAACTTAACCCCGTGACCCCAAGCAATCGACTCGCAGGGTTATACCAACATATTTTCCATATCAGCGATCCATTTCTCGCAGTCGTAGGTCAAGTCCGTGCAGCTCTCAGCTTCCGAATCTACGAGTACCAAGCCGTGGCTGTGGCATCCTACTATGATGGAAGAGTAAGAGCAAGTCTTCCATCCATAGAGCAACAACAGTATTTGGAGAAGAATGGGCCTGCATATCAAGAAACATCAACACTGTTTCACGAGATTGCGCCAGACTTCAAGGAATACGTCAACGAGATAAGAGATCTTGCTGGGCTGCCAGTGGAGGAGAGCGATACGTACGAACTTCCAGCATGTCAGGATAGCTGGCCAGAGGAGGGATTTGTGGTTCTAGCATTGAAGGATAAACTAGTTTAGCGGTTACATCCTGGCGACTCTGAAACAAAAACAAAATTGAAATTCTTATTTTAACAAAGGTAAGCGTTGAGAGACGTAACGTATGTATGTTGTTGAAATGGTGTAGATGGCAATAGATCCGCACATTTACAGCATAAATGTCAAGGCCGAACCACAGAATATTTACTTACAATACCATCGTAAGATATAGAAATGGTATTTGAGTCCCACATGTAGGAATAGCTAAATACCATAGAACATAACAGTCGAACAAATTCGGGATTTCTGCATAGGACCAGCTAGTAGCCGGAGTTCTCCACTAGTAAGAGCCACTCCTTAGTACCTAAAGTAACGATGACATTCCATTGATAGTAGTAGTGAACACAGGACTGTCTGCAATTTGCGAGGCTTTTGCCTTCAGCTCATCAACATCCCAATTGCAGAAAGTAAACTTCCCCCTCAAGAATGCCGCTTCAGGGCTAGAAACCCAGACAGTGTAATGGGCCGGGAGCGCGATTAAAGTTACGTCAGCCTGCAGAACACGTATGGACGCAGAGGTTCACAAAATACTTTTATCAGTAGGCAGTTCCATCTCAGATTTGGTCAACATGTCGGTCTCGACCGTACCCGGGTGAATAGTCGTGAAGTGGACATCAGGATGCTCGGCGGCCAGTACCTCGATGAACTTGATCAAGCCAAGTTTGGAGGAAACGTAGCTAGATACATTCATGACCATGGAGGCTGGCAAAGATACGCCGGCTGTTGCAGTCGCAACGACAACTGCATTGTTCCCTTTCGTGGGCAGGAATTCTTGGGCCGTGATGAAAGGTCCCTTGATATTGATCTGTTTAGCTGTTAATGGGCCATTTTGGGATTAGACATCGGAAACTTGACCTCGAAGGCTTTCCACCACTCGTTGACATCAGATTTCATGCTCGGGCTGAGCGTAGACATATAACCCGCATTCATAATCAAGACGTCCCAAGTGCCAACCTCCGAGGCAGCCTTACTCACAGCAGCCGTATCTGTGATATCGGCGACATGAGTTGAGATTGCAGTTGTGTACTTGGATTCGATGGCTTTTTTGGTGTCGAGTAGGGGTTGCTCCTTACGGCCCAAGATTGCAATGGCAGAAGCACCAGCGATAGCAAAGCCTTCGACAACAGCGCGGCCAATGCCATACCCACCGCCTGTGACCACAATCTTCTTGCCTTTGACGGACAGCTCTGGACGGGAAGGATCAATCGCGGCATAGGTGTCATTGTGCCACTCGGTAACTGGTGCTGGAAAAGGAGCCTTCATATTTCATGCTGGTGCTTTCGGACGGTCTTAAAATGTTAGAGGATTGGGTATGAAGGCTGTTGAACAAGTCTGGGATGATGAAGTGGCAACTAATTGTTACTAGTTTAAACTCTTTTGGCCGCGTCGCCGTTTCTTATAGGTGCCCTCCATCCGCTTGGTAAGCTGCGAGCGCTTACAAATGTTTCGTACTCGACCGCGGTGTGCCAAGGAATGTTTATATGCAGCTTTTCTTCACCGTGGAAGTAGGATTAACTGAGATTGAAATGATTAAATAAAAGTCAAAGCTCGAAAAGACCTGGAGTTTTTTTCTGATCTTTTGCTACTATTTATTGGTTATTTAATTATATTTATCCATACTTATGTCCGTTTGATGCAGGATATGCATGTACGCACTAACCCTATCTTAACTACAGTGTATTGGCCTTTATCAATTTTGACCACAACGGAAACGAATATTAAACTACCTAATATTACTGTCTTTGGAGGTGGGGTACGGGGAGAAGTAGGGAGGGGCTCTTGAAAGGATTATGCATCATAGAGGAGAGAGTGAGGCTAACATTAGACGAGTACAACTTTGCTATCGGCTTCTATATCCGTGTAGTTTGTTTCCTACTGTAGCACCATTTGTGCGATAATCGTAGTAGCCGTACCTTGCAAAGAAACATAACAAGTAATATGCTTTTGTCGCGCATTAGAATCCGACGAGGTTATGAGCTTGTAATTGTGAGGCCTTGAAGGTTAAACTCATACATGACCATCATTACTGGGATCAGATACCGAAGGTGGTCAACTACCGCATGCTTTCATAGGGCTCGGGTTCTCGGGATTATTTAGCGGCTCGGCTCGGA
Source organism: Coleophoma crateriformis (assembly GCA_003369635.1). Lineage (NCBI taxonomy): Eukaryota > Fungi > Ascomycota > Leotiomycetes > Helotiales > Dermateaceae > Coleophoma > Coleophoma crateriformis. The sequence goes on from PDLN01000006.1 coordinate 2,030,997, forward strand.
GATTGCAACGACGTCAAGTAGCTGCTTCAAATGGGTATATAAACTCTTATCTCAATCTGATGATACACCACATCATCCTTAGATATCCAGCGACTTTACATCTGTGAATATGACCCTAAAGCATGTTGAGCCAGAGCTCCATTACGTCCATCCTACTCCGCATTCGCCTAACTCCAAGTTGCCGATTATTGTCTACCGAGGCGCTCTTCAAGACACCAGCGCGGAGAGCATTCTCTCCACTATTGAACCAAACGCTTGGCTGAAAGGTGGCCAATGGAAAACATACAAGATCCCGCACTTCCATAGCAACACGCATGAATGCTACGGAATTATTAAAGGAAGCAGCACATATCTTCTCGGTAAATCGCCGATCGATCCTGACACCTACGAAAACGGAGAACCCATCGGTTTCGTACTTCATGTGAAAGTCGGAGACGTGTTTGTCTTACCGGTAGGTTCAGAGACTTCACTCTTTTAGCACTTCCTTGCTGAACATCGACAGGCTGGTATTACTCACCGCTCTCTTGACTCGGAAGGAGATTATGAATTTATCGGGTTATACCCAGGCGTAAGTGCGAACCCCAAGTCCCCACACAGCCTATACTAATAAGCATGAACAAGGCTGCCACACCAGAAGGAAATGGAGAACCAAGATTTGATATGCATTGGGGTAAGGAGTCGGTAGGGGAGACAAAAAGGCTAGCCCAGCAAGTTGAAGCTGTGTCCATTCCTGATAGAGATCCACTTTACGGCTTGGGAGGCCCACTGCCCCAGATCTGGAGAGAAGTCCTATCACGCCAATGATGACTATGTATATATACAAAGAGGCTGATACATTACCTCAGGTATTTTCTTCCAATGTGAATTATGCCGTTTCATTGGAGTGATGATGCCTTGATTGACTTTCGCAAGGGTTATGTTAAGCTTAGTTGAGGTGTGGTTAATCCCACATTGAATTACAGATACTTTACCTAGGCCTTATGTGCTTCTATCAAACTTTTCAATATATCTTCCTTCCAGTTTACAACAAGGCTTGAGTGTGTCTCATCCTCCACTCTGAGATGCGCTCTACCATCTAACCGTATGGCAATTTGCACACCATGATTGAGTGGAACGAAAGTATCATCCATCCCATACCACAGCTGCACAGGTAAGTCGGGATGAATATGTTCTATTCGAAAACCGAAGTCGATGCTCATCAGCTTGCCATCTTGCAGCAACCCCTCAAAACCTTGCGCGAAGCCTTCCCGGGCCGATCGTAAAAACAGCCGGAGAAGATCTTCATCTTTCATAACCTCAAGGTCTTTAGCATAATACTTCTCCTCAGACCCGGACACACGCTGCAGCAGAAGCTTCAAACGCTTTTCGTCCGTTAGTTTCAAGCGTCCTTCCGGCTGGCGTTTCCAATATCTCTTGACGACACAAGGCATATAGCGATACCCTAGTGTGAAGCCAAACCAGTTGGACAAATGCGCCCCTTTCATACCGATGTCAGGCGGCCCTAGGCCGCAGACAATCGAAACACTTTTGAGCTTTTCGCGGGGTAATGACATCGCGCAAGCAAGTGCATATGGTCCACCTCCTGATACACCCTATCAAGCACGTACCATTAGCAATGAGTCTCGGATATTCTCATAGATAGTACGTTTCTCGTACCAATACACTATATGCATCTAGCTCGAGATGTTTCGCAAGGTGTTCTAAGTCCTTTGGGTAATCAAGAAGTGTTCGACCCGGGTGGGGTGAGCTCCAGCCTATACCAGGCCTGTCCGCAGCGATGATACGGATCCCTAACTGTATGCTCAGCTCGTCAAACATGGCAGCCTCAATGCGAGAGCCTGGAATTCCATGTAGGTATAAGACAGCTGGCCCCGTCTGCGAGCCATACTGTGCATAGCCCAGTTGTCGTCCATCAGGGAGGATAAAGATGTCCGAACAGCTGTTATCTAATCGAAAACGCGACTTGGCAGGCTCTTCGGTGACTGGATGATCAATTGTCTTAGCGCTAGTGGATGCTCGAGTAAAATAAGCTCTCAGGTCCGACACTGGAGACATAGCAGGTGTAAGAAGTAGCTAAACATATTGCGAATGGCGGTGCAAGTCATTCGGAAATATATGGCACCGGTCCTTCATCCGCTTTCACTGGTAAAGGACTAGCCGTGACTCAGGATGGCACATGTTCCGCAAGCCAAGGCTACGAGCAGATGTCAGCCTTGGCGTGGCTGTTCTGGTTCTGAAAGCGGCAGAGAAGCGAATCAACTATTCATGTGCTGCCTGCGATTAGAGTCACAAGGACTTGTAGTCGTGACAAACACATTCTTGAGATAGGACTTGATAATCCATGGTATATTGAGACCCTCGTACGGGCAAATAGCTTTATTATGGGCCTGCGAAAAGAAAAAATGTAGGACATTTTAAGGAAATCATTGCTTGTGGCCTGTCTTGGTGCAGCTGTTGCATGCATTGTCAGCATAAACAATGTCGACTTTTCGACTAACAGGGTTTGTGCTAATTATAGATGAACGTCAACACATCCCGCAAAAAAGTCCTACTCCCAACCGTGATTCCTCTCTACTCGTCGTTCGAAACGATCATTACCCTATATATCATCTTTTTCCAGGTTCCCTCGCGGCCATTGCTTTTGAAATACTCAAATATTGTATGCTTCGACCAATTCTATGCTATGAATGATAGTCATGAACATCAATCGAGGCATGATTCCCGCGTCGACGATGAATGCCAGTTGAGACAAGCGTATTATTCAATTGCGTTGCGCCGCTACATATACATGATGGCTGTAGTATCTTTAAGTATAGGCTCCCTGCTTCCATCAAGTGTGACACGGCGGAGGATCATGTGCTTCTTTCGAAGTGCCTTCGTTCGGATCATGCGACGGCTGGTATAACGGCAGAACGAGCGTCTCACCCGACAAGGAGGCACTCTATGACCAAGTTACTAGGTCCTTAATGCGAGCTGCTACCAACCTAAGCCCTTAAAATGCTCACTCTAGTTGGAACAGAATTGTGAATGTCCTACTCCAAGCTTCGCTTGACCAACCAAACCGATCGACTTCTTACGGCATCAGCTATAGCGAAGGAGTACGGAGGTCGCGGCATAACGTTATGAGATCGGCTAGCAGATATATTAGAAGCGCTCAATGTGGAGTCGCATGTGCCAAGATGTGAAGCGAATCCTTCCTTGGAGCAAAATGAGCCTAGAGAGGTAATGTTTCCAACACCGTTACTCTAAGTCAAAGACGGCAGTGTTAGATTCCGGCCACGATCGGTTGTAGTGTTGCGTAGAAGACGATTCACATATTAACATGTGAAAAATCGGGCTGGCATGAGGCTATATCGTCCGTCCAGTTTCAAGATGTGCGTTGTGAAAACGAAGCTTCTGTCAGCACTATTGGCTTTACCTAGTCCCATTGGTACGCTGTACGTTTCTAGATGCTGCCCCGACAGTCGTCACGGCTGTGATCGATATTGTGGTTGTGATTGTAGATTGGCTTACAGGCGGGATGGAGGTCATGCCCATACCCCAGCATTTCTGGACGACTGGCTGATTCTCATCGTAGCTAAGCATTGCCCCTGCTCAGCCTCTACTTGGCGTTTGATGTTCTGAGGTTGATGTCTTAGATGTGGAGTACGACAAAGACAGTTGTTGCATGATTAGCCACTTCTGGAGCTTTGCTCAATCGCATATGTGATACTTCACCTGCCAAGGATATCTGCAGTTCTTCATATCCTACTTGAATAAGCCGGTCGGCTTGTCTGGAGTATGATTTTCTTACATGCAGACTTGGGAAGCCAGTCAAGACCCTGACTTATGTCTGCCAAGCATTAAATCAGCGGTAAAGGTTTTGGTAGGTGGGGCATCCTTCCAACAACACAACAGTCACGTCACTTCCGGGGGGGAACATCATACGGCACGGACCGCACATGGGTTAGCCTTACAATGCTGAGCTGGCGTTATGACTTCAGTGCGGTCTATGAGGATGGATAGTGGCCTTAGCTCAACATAGCAGAGACATATAAATAGGGGTCTTTCCCGTCATGACTTGTCCTCCTCAGTTTCTCATTTAGACACAACTTGAAAATGTCATTCCACCTCTCTGCAGAAGATATCCGTATCGATGACGGTCATGTCCTCAGGGCGCGTCTCCGTAATGAGGGAGGCGAGTTAGTCGATACCGAGATCGACCTTGACCGATATATTGGCAACTCTGACGGTGTGTTCAGCTGCTTCAATCACAAGTTGTTGTCTTGTTAACTCAGTTTACTAAATGATCATTTTAGGCCGATTCGAGTGGGAGGGCCAAGGTCGGGCACCTCTCTCATCACTAGTGTGTTTTTCGCAAGGCTAACCAGCTCGAACAGCTTTCTCACAGTCCGCTGAGAATGTCGAATTCTCAATTGAAGGTGGTGGAGAGGTCCCCGTCCTTCGGGCCAACCTGCGCAATCAAGAGGGAGAGTTCATTCCCTGTGATGTTAACCTCTCTGAACGAATTGAGAATCATAATGGACAGTTCGTATTCGGTAAGCATTTTGTGCAGCAGCGGAAAAAATGGGTCTAATGAATATCCTCTTTAGTCTAAGGGCTTAGTGTTCCGGCTGTGGAGCAACATCCCTAGTTGCGTCCCAACAAGGTAGTCTCAGATAAAGATCGTGGTTACGATTCAGGACCGGTACAGGGTTACATAGTGAATCAACTTCAAAATTCCTCTACTTGTGTGAGCTTAAATCATTATGTGGCCTCATGGGATTTAAGTGGCTCTGGAATCAGGAAGCACAACATAGACCCGTACTGCCAACCAATATAACCACTTTGTGAGAATGACAATCTTCACAGCGGCGGTGTGCCGAGCAAAAAAAGGATCCAAATCAGAAGATTACCTGTTTCTTCTCAGTCTCGGCAGATACGCGTGTGTCATGGTCTTCGGTAAATAATGGATGCACTTTAAACATTGTATTCAGGCTGTTTTCCAGACTTGTAGAAGTGCGCCCAGTCAAGTGGTGGGAATACATCGGTGCGGACTCTCGGATCTGGGGAAAGTCTTACTAACCTATTCACAACAAGACGTGATATCGTCTTTGTGGGGATCCGAGCAGGCCGCAACCCTTATACTATCGTGCTCAGGGGGGATCTTACCACAAGTTTCTTGCAGACCTTCCCCGAGCGTTGCGCTCGAAACTGCATTTCCAGGCCTTGAAAGGTATGCTCAGCCCCTCCGATGAGTACATACTCCCTGTTGAAACCCCAAACATTGATCTGCTCCCACAGGCCTTTCTCATTGCTCACCGCTCAAATACCACCGTTGCTCCAGCTGCGAACAACTTGTGAAATACCCTGGGCATTGAATGACGAGAGACGCACAAAACTTGCTCGCCATCCAAGCCGGTTGGCCCGCTAAAAGGCGTAGCGAGTTACCACTTTCGCGTTAGTGACAGGCAGGGATGAATGTTGAATTTCCTCCACACGTGGGGTTTCAAAATACCGCCTTGTAAACTACAGATTGTGCAAGCAAATGGAAAGAGAGTACGTTCGGAGCATGCTGTGAAGGCTGCACTATATAGCGTATGAGTACTTCTACTTAGAGGTTACACATTCAACAATTCCATTGCCTTTCCAAGCGTTGCTACTGTATGTCAGCTTTCGTGGAGTTATTCCTCCCTGGAATCCATTTGACTAACCGTGCTTTGGATGCAGAAGGCAGAGGCACTAACCAGAAAGAGGTCCAGATGGCGTTGTTCAGATTTTAGTTTCCAACTGACCTATTCGACTCAGCGTTGGCCAACTCAAGATTGACGAACCTCGACGTACAGGTTGGTAGGAGTATGCAACACGAAGTAATGACACATATTGCTCGTCTCAAGTAACAGTAAACGGAGGTTAAAGATATATAGTTAATGTACTTCGCTGCTACCATGACGGTTGTTGTTAGTCGGGAGTTCTTGGAGACTAATGTTGACTGATAAAGTCCTTATGTGTACTGACAAGTAATTTTCCTTCTCGACCTCAAGCCTCATAGATCTCTGAAGGACCTTATTTGCATTGCTCATTTTCACCTGATTTCCAGGCACGCTGATGCCACAGGCCACTTAGGTTCCTGTTCTGTGTACTACCTTAGGAGTCCACAATTGACTCTTCAGGGCAAATCTATTGCATTCGGTTTACCCTTTAAAATCTGGTGTCCATAATCATCGTCTTACTGTCTCTTCATGTATCTTATTATATCAGCGTTGGAGTGAAGATTCCTGTGCCAAATCATCATGAGATACTGGTTGTGCAAAATAAACATCAACCGATGGATTCGCATAGCCCATATGTTAGCCATAGTTATGGTACAGAATAAATACATTCAAGTGCTCTGGATGAAGCTGTCACGGGCTCTTCTGTATCGCAACGGCTAGTGGTTACAATCTAGAGCGACCGACGGGCCATTAGCCCAAGCTTCCAGAGACCCCAAACGCCAGCACCCAGAACAGTCCAACTAGCCACCCCTCGCAAAATGAAGATCCTCTTCACCATCGCGAATGCTGCCTTCTCATTAAGCCTTGGGAATGGCTCACTAGGCACTGGCTTTCCCAGAAACTTGCACAGTGGCTCCCACCCCTCTTTCGGCTGAAACTCAAGCACTTCTTTGCCCCGCTTGGCAGCTTCCTCATGGACCATATTGTGGTAGGCATCATATGCATTCTCCGACCAAACATTATCGACACCGTATTTGGTATTCATCATCTTCACACACTCCATGTTCAATGCGTGCCACAAGCGATCGGTGCGGATCAATCTCCCGGTTAGCCAGAACTTCCAGGTGAAGAAGAACCCCAAACTCTCCCACGCGGAATTGAGCCACACTTGACTGTTTTCCCTCTTGTTCAAGACGATCTTCATATCGGGATACATATCCAAAAGATCCGACAGAAAAAAGAACACCGGGAAATCACACAGACCCTGGTAGCCCGCCATCAGCGTCTTGACCATCTTGTGGCGCTTTTCGCGATCTTCCTCCCGTGCAGCGTCGAGAAGAAGCTGCAGTTGGTCCGTATGCGGGATGATGTTCGCCATGTGCAAGCATGGAGTGTATCCCAGAGTTTCAAACGCCGCCTGCATCGAGCTGGTTGCCGCGCGAGGCAAGCCGGCTCCGATGACCTCCAACCGGGCCGAGGAGGAGGAGTCCACCTCACGATTATCGTTGATGAAGCGAACCATTGTTTTGATGTTGACTGTTTGAAGAACGTCGGGCTGTTCACTAATACTATATACCCCTCTTGGAACGCACGATGGCTATACTCTGACTCAGCACTAAGGTTCAAGGCCCCGGATAAATGCTGCCAGAATGTCACAGGCCGAAACGAAAAGAAGAAAGCAAGAAGGGAAACAAGAACCAAAACTAAGATTAAATATTGTATCGCACGAAGCAAATCTGGAGGTCATCAGAGGTAGTCATTGACTAAGAATGCACAATGAATTGAAACGCTGCCTGGTAGTCTCTTTACATGTGTCTTTTGCCTGGTATGTGGTCATATGACAATTTATACCGCATAATAAATAGCAGCATATTGGAAACAGTAGTATTTTGATGGATACCCATTTGTTTGTTTGTGTTTCAATGATCGTTCAGTTAACTAGCAATGATTTCGTGCCATGAATTGGCCGCTGATGAGCATGCCTAACTGTCCTTCACTTCGTCAGCTAGCCACTTGGCAATAGCCGTATTGGTTTCTTCGGGTTTCTCCAAGGCAACCCAATGCCCAGCCTCAATGCTGACTTCTGTCAGTCGCTTGCAGTGCTGCCTCATAGGCTCGGCGAAGTTCGAGGTAGCTGTATCACACACAGTATCCCACTTCGCTTCGATGAAGAGCACCGGGAAGTCAAGGACACCATTGTTTTTGCCGTTCTGGAGATTGTACTCGCGGTTACGTTTGTGGTTCATGTAGTATGCGTTGGCAGACCAGAAGCCCGTTTTCTCCATTGCGGCGACGAGCTCGTGGAACAACTCCTCATCCACGACCAGATTCTCGAACGGAATATCATGGAACACTTTCGGTAGTTCCGTCACGCCACCAAACCATCCTCCGTCCTGCACGACCTTTGCTGTCAACGCTGGTTTGCCGTAATTCGCGGGGTCGCCCTTGGAGTAAACAATCCGGGTGAAACCAAAAACATCCTTATCGAAGAAAGCCGTGGCTTGTTCAAAGTTGCGCTCGTAGTAAACTTGATATTCAAATTGGCCAAAGGGATATTCGGACTCCGGATACACATCTCGGTTGACGGTTTTCAACAGCTCTTCCAGACCCAACTCAAGAGTATGGGAAGGCACCGTCATCAATACAATGCCTTGACAGACTTCTGGGTGGACCACAGCTAAACTGCTCACCACACCAGCCCCCCAATCATGTCCCAGCCACACGGCCTTTTCTTTTTCAAGCTCCTTCAACAAGGCCAAGAGTCCAGTGATGATGACCTCGTGCGAATAATCCTCCGCCTTCCGCGTGACGGTCGACTTCCCATACCCGGGCATATCTGGCGCCACGACACGAAAGCCTAGGTTGGCGAAAGCAGTAAGTTGGGGCTTCCACGTCTTAGCAATGGCCGGCCACCCGTGGATGAAAATAAGAAGCTGGCCATCATCGGGCCCGGTCGAGATATAGTGGAGTTCTTTCTCGCCATTGGCACTATAGGTGACGGAGTGTTCGGTAAAGGCAGACATTTTGAGACACGATGGAAGCAGTTCAGGACAGTCTGAGTTGGAGGAAAAGTTCAGACTATTTAAATGCTATGAGACGGGTGATTCTTAAGGAAATGTTCTATTTATTCAAATACTATGAGATGACTCAATTAGGGATCTTTATGAGCATGTAATCTGCAACCGAGGTAGCTTAAGGAAATGTTCTAATTATTCAAATACTATGAGATGACTCAATTGGGGATCTTTACGAGCATGTAATCAGCAACCGAGGTAGCTTAAGGCTTAAGAAGTGTCTACATGGTACTGCGTTGTTTAACTTAACTTGTGATTGGACATTGAACTGGCGCATCGTAAGCTTACGCATGCAAAATGAGCTCATTATCATAGTTGGCGGAATTCCACCCCGAGCTCGTTATCATGGATTGGCGGAATTCCACCCCCTCTGGTGGTCGATTAACGTAAGAAGAACAGCAAACAGGTTTAGAGATTTTGAGCAGCATCAAACTCTTCCTAACGACGAAACCTAGACAACCGTAGCCAAAGTTGAAGCTCCCAAACTGACTTTGATTTATACTAGTACATATGCTTGACTACCGTACGTTTCGCTTACCATGTGCCGCAGAGCAACTTCCAGGCGTTGCCTCCTCGCTTCTCGAGCCAACGGCAGTATCATCAAACGCTTGGCACAAAACCTCTGGAGGCAAAAATAGCGCAATCTCTTATCATCAGAGCCAGGATTGCTCTGCTTATTCTTGCCCCATCTCTTGCTTCGTCGGAAGAGACGTGCTGCCCCGATAGAGGGGTCATCGCTTTTAAACATTTGTATGTATAGACTATTCAAGATCTCCGTTGTAGCTATGAAAATGATAAGGTAGCTATTCTTGATGAATTCGGGCATAAACATAACCATGCTGCCGTAGAGAAAAATGTTTGGTTATAGTTTGCTCTGAAGATATATGATATCAATGTAGGGTAGGCATGTCATAGTAGAAAGTGGTATGCCTGACTCTCAGGTACGTAATGAAAAAATCGAGTAATTTCCTAACTGTTAACTACTGATGAATCAAATGGCCATTGATCTTGTTTTACAAGGGAGGCGAGACAACACTACTAATGCGACGGGTCAGCTTTCTTTGACGGTTACAAGTGTGCGAACCGTACTGGGCGACTTCGAGAGGACGACAACCGTAAGGTAGCAGGCTTCCATATGTGGCTTGTATCGAGCTACGCAATGCAATCTGCGAACTGAATTCCACAGTCATGTTACATTTTGACTCACATTCTTACATTCTTCCGGCCGCCAGCATTGTCTTGGTTGAAGTCGACCCTGAACCACCTACCGCGTAAGCGAAGACAGCGTCTCGTTGTTCTCCGCATGTCAGACTCGGCTTTACTGGCTTCCCGACGACTGCGCAAATATCATAAGCCTTGGGTGCTTCACTTTAAAGGCCCCGGTGCCATGGGATATATAAATGATACGAGAGATGGTGTTGTGAAAGTGTGCAAGGACAGCAGAGATCAGGTGCTTCCAAACTATACTACTTTCATCCCCAATGTCGGACCTTAATATCCTGGTTTCTGGCTCTGGCATCGCGGGCAGTGTGTTCGCCTTCTGGGTGCTCCGTGCCTATCCCAACGCCAATATCACCATCGTGGAACGCGATCCTGCCCTCCGCTTGACCGGGGCCAGCGTCGATATACGCAGCTCAGCCGTGGATATCATCAAATGGATGGGGGCAGAACCAGACATCCGCAAGCAAAGCACCAAAGAAAAGGGCTTACAATTCGTCGACGCCAATAGCAAGGCGGTAGCAACTCTCAGAGCTACCGGCCGATCAGATATCCAGAGTTTTACTTCTGAATATGAGATCTTCCGCGGGGGGCTCGTGAATATCTTCATCGACTTGATCCGGACACGGGCGAATCTCGTCTTCGACGAGTTTGTCGATCATTTTGAGCAGCGCGACGATGGGGTGGTCGTCACCTTCGCCAAGAGCAAGGACGTGAAGACGTATGACTTCCTTGTCGCGGCGGATGGCCTGGGCTCGAGGATACGCGGCACGATGCTGGGCCGGCAGTCGTTGGAGCAACTCCACGACGAGGGCGTCCACGCAGCATACTTCACGATCAAAAAAGACCTGCTGCAGGGCGACGGCATGGCGAAATGGTATAACGCAACGGGTGGACGCTCTGTATTACTGCGCCCCGATCCCGATCCAGCTGGTCGTACGAGAGGCAATCTCATAAAGGTAACCCCCAAGGGCGATATCAAAATGCGGGAGAGACTTAACCAAGCTCTTCGCGAAGGTAATGAAAGCTACATGAAGCTGATGGAGGAGATGTTCCACGACGTAGGCTGGATGACCCCCGAAGTCCTCCAGGGCATGCGCGAAAGCGACGACTTCTACTGCTCTCTGTTCGGTCAGATCAGATCACCTAAGATCCATGACGGCCGTGTGGTCCTACTAGGAGATGCTGGCTATGCGACACCCGGCTTTGGCACCAGTCTCGCAATCATTGGCGGCTACGTTCTGGCAGGAGAGCTGTTGCGTCATCCTGACAATGTCAAAATGGCCTTGGAGTGCTATGCAGAGATCATGCTACCGTTTGCAAAAGCTTCACAGGGCGGGGGCGGAGACAATGCAATGCAGCTACTCAATCCGCAGACGCAATGGGGCATTAAAGTCAGGAATGCTGTGTTGGGCTTCGTGACAGGAATGAAGCTGGACAGGTTGGGGATGGCAGCAGCGGTGGCACTGGGATTCACCGAGAAGAAAGCCCCCATGCCAGATTACGAATGGCCAGATAAATGAAGATGGTATCCTTAACGAATTGGAAGCGTTCTCCTCTCTTGCGGTCGTTCTTGTAATTGTACTATTTAAGTCATTGGGGATGGGCCGGCCATGGACTAGGCGTTAAGGCTGGAACCCGATGTTGAAACTTACTGTAATATTTCAGCTGCACTATCACAAGAACTATTAATATATAATACATTTGGTGAATGTAACTCCAGAGGGGAGTGATTGTAAATATGAGGACTTGCTACGATATCAACTGTTATAAGGACCTTTCAGTTATTGCTCTAGATGAACCCTATGCCGTGCGAATAAGCAGACTGCCGAAAGTGACAGCTCCATGAGTTATAGTCCCCTAACACGTGCCGTAAAGACAGTCAGGACGAGCAGTATCTGCATGTGCCACCACCGGATCTCAGTGGAATGCCCCATGCGAATCGATCCATTACCGTGACATGAACCTAGATCTCCAAATTCTCCTGCCCCAGCCAAAGATGAGAACACCCCTTCCCAGTATGTGGCCAAAGGCTAGCGGCAGCCCAAACCTATACCACGTGAGAGGTTGCCAGAGTCTGGCTCCCGGCACTACTATCTCTTTGCCTCGTCCACTCATCGCTGGTTTGTTTCCTACTGACTGCCCAGTAAATGCTTCGATAGCCTCTAGCACAATGCCTACCGTCTCCTCCGGTCGACTCAGAAACGGCGAATGGCTCGTCTGCATCTCCCTATGCTCCACATGAGCACCCATCTCCCTGGCCATGCCTACCGACAACCGCTGCATCACGACCGGTAAACCCTGATCCTCGACAGTGCCAATATACCACGCAGGCACATCCATCCAACCCGCATACGAGTGCTCACCCCCTTCAAACAGTGCCTTGAGGCTCTGGGTGGTCAGCTGCGAGGCCCAGTATTCGGCTTCATCAGCCGGCAAGTCGTGATAAAAGAGCTGGCGTGGAGGAGTGACGAGCTCAGCATAGCCAGTTTCCTTATTGACGCGCCAGGCAGGAGGTGGACGGCCGAAGAGCGGGTCCATAAACGCCAGTCCAGTCAAGGTAAAGCCGGAAGCTATCAGGATAAGACCAATGACGTGCCCCGTAGCTTGCGTTTGGGTCGAGGCTAACAATGGAGTAGAGTCTCGTGGATGCGCGAATCCCTTGATAGCGCTGTTGCCCACCATGCCGCCATATGAATGCGCAATAACTACTACGTCGCGCCCGTTGGTTGTTTCACTGGATATGGCCTCGCGAGCGGCATCAATATCATCTTTGAAGGTGGCGGCTGGGTTGCCGCTCGTTGAAGGGAGTGTGACTCGGATACATTTCAGCTTATACTGCTCTTGTAGGGGCTTGATGATCTTGTCGTAACAAATGGGTCTGTGCCAGGAGCCAGGAATGAAGACTATCGTTGGTAGATTGGGCATCTTAGAACACAGCTGAGCTTTTCGGAAGTGTTTTGTAGTGCTTGATTTTCATGCGTACGACTCTCCGAGTGGTACAAAGTGGATCTCTTGAAGCGTAGAATCAGTATTGAGCTTTGTACAGATTAAGTTGGCAGATGGAGAGTTACAAGTAGGCTCGAGGGTAGAGCATTACTTCAAAAGCCATCGACTCTGTAATCCCTTGCATAGAATTGTCGTCAGTCGGAACATAGTAAGCCCGGTCACTTTGCGGCTGATGTGCATGTTCAGACTGGTCCTCTACACTGTTCAGGATTTGGAGTAGTCATGGCTTCCCGTTCTTATCGTAGTAAGCTAGTCCGGCAGATCCCTGGGCGCAAATGATGGCGATAAAGTGTTATGGCCACCACTCGATTATCGCGAATTAGCGAGTTGGTCCATCATGCCATCTATTCCTATCCCGGCGTTGGACCGGCGACACATACTGTCAAGGGTGCCGGCTTCGTCCAGGGCATCACTGCAACGCCACTTACAAAGTAGGATGGCGGAATAGAGACTAGTCTTGATGAAAACGTGTGCGAAACCTGTGACTTTATCGTAGGACACTTTGTTAGTTAATAAGTAGGACCCCGATTAAATTGAGAAACAGGTCAACAATCACAGCCCCAGAGATAACCGCTAGCTAGCTACTTTCTTTCCGTACATAGTAGATAGAACTGACATCTTGCCGGCTTCAATTAAACATTCCTCCAGCAGAAGCTTTGGTAATGGTCAGGTAACAGCTCGCAGTGGGAATTACGATTACCTTATCTGACATCAGTTCACAAAGCAAGACTCTCATGAAGACCGACCAAGAGACAACCAGGAGCAGCAACCACCTATTTCACGAGAATCCAAGAAGGGAAGAGAGGTTTGAGGGGTAATTTACAAATATTGTCTTTGCGGCCGCGCCAGGTGATCGGCTACCATGTGACTTCACAATCCTCAAAAGGAGCTTGAACAATAATCCCAGCCTATGGATACAATACAAGTCTTTCTTGAATTTCCATGGCAATTTCGGACTCCATTCTTGATACACTTACTATACCGACTTAAGTAAACTGTTGCAATTCCTTCACTCCGGCTCCCACCCCGTGTACCCATGGGATCTTCTGACTGACGAAAAACTCCACATCCGGCTTCGGTACCTGATCCTCCTTCACATCCAAAGTCCCGGCAAACAAGATCACCATGCCCTTGAAGTCCGGCGCGTCGCTCTCTTTATAGATCACGGTGCTACATTCGGAGCAGAAATACCTCGTGAGCATCATTCCACTCTCATGCTTTTTGGCATGTGATTTGGGCGGAGCCGACGACGATTTTAGATCGAATTTGGAGGCTGGGAGGAGGTAGGTGTAAGTAAATGCACCACCTGACAGCTTACGGCATTCGTTACAGTGACACAGAGCCTAAGCACAGTCAATTCGTTATCTACACGAGCAGGATACAGAGTGCGAAAGAGATTTGGGCCTATAGACCTTTAAAGCAGGTTCCGCTTCGTAGGTATAGGTGAGATTGCCGCAAAGGCAAGAACCAGAATTGGCCATGGTAAACAAGCACAGTTTTTGGACCTTGTGAAGATGTGAGATTATCAATTTTAGATGGGAACATCCCACATTATTTATACCCATCATCTCAATGAGGGGTATTGCACCGGATAGGGTTTTGTGGCGTCTCAGCTGTTGCTACGGGGTCTTGGGTACTATAATGGGCTTCAATATTTATCCTGTGGCACCCAATCGCCAACTACCAACCAGCCCAGCCACCTGCAACACAATATTTACCATTAGTAAATGTTATGTGAGGTGGCGTTACATATGCTTCTAGCCAAGACCTCAGCCTCTGTTAGTCACGATGTCTAAGAACAATCTACCACTCACGCTTCATGTCTGGTGCCCAAATGTGGTTACAGGTTCTTATTCTGCTCAATGCTCGTGAGAGGATCTTCTTGGAATTTAGCAACGAATATCGGAAGAAATCGAAACGTGCTATTGTGAGCTATGCATCATTCGGCTTGTATTTCCTTACTGGTCAATGACCTATATACAACCTTATTGTGCGTGCCGCTTTAGCCAATCCATAGCTTTGTGTCACTTATCACTCGTCCCAGGCTGCTCGTCAAACTTGCCGTTCGAACCACTCTATAGCATCCCTAAAACTTTGGATCTCCTGATGTTTATTGTATTCAGCTTAGTCATTTGTTGCAATGGGCGATGCGTGAAGTCAAAAATGATTGCGCTGGCTACGTTGAATGGATCATCTACGTCCGTTAAGCCCTTTAGCTGTTACAATTTCAGCCCTAGCTTTTCCAGCATAGTCGTTCTATTCAACAAGAAATTGGCTACTATTCGAACATCGTTTCGCTCGCCAGAATATTAAGCAATGGTCGACCAAGCAGCCGTCGGCAGCATCGAGGAGGGAGATAGTAAGGCTTGGATGGGATGAGAGCAGTAAGCAGCCTTTAGAACTCTGATCTGCTTCAAGAACATCCACAACTAGGTAGCAAGTGTTCACATGACACCGGGTCGTATTGTACATTCCCTGTCAAATAAAGCGTTCATAGAACAATTTAGTACACAACCCGCAATATAATACCATCCTTTATCATGATGCTTTTTGATGTGGTACTACCTCCATAAGTTCTAGGAATTGAGGGAAGGAATTAGCTAATTGGGCTCTCAGCTCGGCCAGTGTAGGTCTAGAATACCTCCCACGTGGTAGAAATCAAGCGGAAAATGTCGGAGGAAGTTTCGACACTGGCCGAGCTTTAGTCAGCATTAGGATTTACTAATACTATCTATTACCTATAGTATGTTCTTTCTCATATGAAGTAAGAGGTAACAAGTATCTAAATATTAGTAGTAGAAGCTTAAGCAGAAGTCTAGGTATTAGCTTTGATAATACTACAAAAATATGAACTTAGCATATAAGTCACGAGAGCGTACTCACCGCCCAAAGCACGGGAATCCCGAACAAGGCCACGAGTGAAGTGGGCGATTCAGACGTAGATTCAGTTAACGCTGTCGCCAAAAAGGACCCAACATACTAAGGCCACTGGCTAGGTATACAGTGCCTATTCTGCCTACTCAAATTCAAGCTTCTAAACGATGTCTCAATCTGCTAAGAAGTTCAACAGAATAAGAAATTACGTCCAAAGGGGTCGACATACTACGAATGCCGATGCCAAGGTGACCTCGAGCCAGGTCACGTTTACCTACTAGTTAACACGCTCAAATACATCAACACTGTAAAATCTTTCACCTTTGATTAGCAAATGCCATTGCTAGGCTAAAAAGTATCGGTATAGCTTTTACTCGCACAAAATATTAAGTGTGCACGCATGGTTCAAATACTCAATCTCGAAAGAAAAGCCTAGTTAGAGAAACTCGTGAAAAATGTATCAGGGGTGTTAAAGCCTGACCGCGAGACAGGTAGATGAGAATCAATTGCACCAGCGCTACTGTTGCTCATCGAACCTCTGAATCTCAAGGCAACAAAAGCAGTTTTTAATGTGGTATTGGTGGTTTTTAATCATTCCCCGAAAGAGCCGGATAGTGCAATATTATGCCGAGCATTGACGAAGGCACCCGTCTTCCTCCCTCGTTGGGGGAAGTGGAATCATGATATACTCCCGTGATATCTACCAGTGACCATGCATAAAGCAGGTTGTTAGCGATCAGGCCCGCTGATGATGCTGACATCATCAGGCGATACCGAACAGAAGATGTTCACAAGTAATGACTTTGGGATATAGACCCACCATCCCACTGCCCCCTAGCGCAATTGTGTGGAGTCGATGCTATAGTGCGATAAGAAACGCCATGCTGAAATATCTCGGCAATTTATCACATGTACCATATAATAGGCCGGAAAATTTACAGAGGTTTCCAATTCAGGGGCGTGTAGAGTCCTACTCTGTACACCATAAGCCATGCGGAATATAAAGGCTGCTTATCGTGTGAATTGATGGTTCGCCGAGTGGCTCACTAGCTAGTGTCTCAAATCTGTCCCACTCTCTCGGGCAACATGAACAAAGTACAAAGATAAGGGCATAAATGGGGCTCGCTACCGCCAGCCGGCCAACTTGATATAATCCAGGTCGGTACTGACGCCGAATCATCAGGCTCATCCGCAGGTGCCAGTACCTTCAATAGTAGTTGTTCAGTAGGAGGCGTTGCTTCATGAAAATATGTTTGTAACATTTTAGGTAAATCGCTAGTGTTGTCTGGCAGAGAAGCAAAGTTGAGCAGAATATAATTTTGAAGTAAAAGAGCTCTGGACAGTCAAGATAAACCCTCTTTCGTTATCTTGCACTGATGCTACCGTTTTCTGCCATCTATATCTATCTTGATCTAGGCTGATTCTTCTGTATACTGCCTAGCCGATTGTAGTGCCCCGAGGACTTCTGGAAAGAAGTTGCGCATAAATGGCTTTCGGCATCTACTGCCGAAGGGCGGGAAGATAAGGTGCGGGACGCATCTAACCCTGTGCCGTGCGTAAAAAGTCTCAAGAATACATCAAACCAACGTCAGGACTTGTCACAATTACAGAGACTGATACAGTCCTTTTTGGTGCATGACAACCTTGTTCATATATTTTTACTATGGAAATTCACAGTGCTGTACTAGAGAGTGACACATCTTTAGACTCCAAATCTAAAGAAGTTCAAGTTGTAGATGTCACAGAGAGTGATAACAAAAATGGGGAAGGAAGCCTTGGGAAATATCGTCGAACATTTCTCTCTCGACATATCCAGATTGTAACTCTTGGTAGTAATATCGGCAGTGGTATCTTCATTTCGACAGGAAAGGCCCTTCGAAATGGAGGACCTGGAAACATGATCATTGGGTATACACTGGTCATGACAATGGTTTGTATCTGCCTCTATTCGATGAGTCGTGCTGATAACTGCAGGTTATCGCCGTGTTACAAGCGTTGACTGAAATGACAGTCGCTTTTCCAGTTAGCGGCAACATCGTAGACTATGCTGATCGTTTCGTTGACCCTGCTCTCGCATTTGCTGTTGGCTTTGGAGAATGGCTGGCATGGACGACGGTATTAGCTGCTGAAGGGGCAGCGTTCAATGTTATAGTTCAGTACTGGACCTCTGCAGTCCCTGTCGCTGCTTGGAGTAAGTTTGTGAATAGCGTTCCAAACTGCTAAGGCTAATCTGGAATAGTGACCATCTGCTTGGTCGTTACTTTTGTTGTTCACGCAATGCCAAATAGAGTTTTTGCAGAAGTGCAATACGTAACGTCGGTGCTGAAAGTAGCGGTCCTTGTCCTTTTCATCGTTACGAGCATTGCCATGATCGCTGGAGCAGGCCCAACAGGGAAGAAACATGACGGGGAGTACTGGCGAGAGCTACCGCCGTTTCTTCACAATGTCAAAGTAAGTATTCCCATTTTATTGTCAATATCAAGTCCTGACTTCCATAGGGAACAAGTTTGTGTGCAATCTATGCCATCTGGGGAGTTGGCGATCAAGTCTTCGTCGGCATCATGGGCGGAGAAGCTAAGAACCCTCGATACAGTATGCCCAGAGCCGTTAAGAGCGTCGGAATCCGAGTATTCCTCGTCTTCATGCTCATTGTCATATTCATCACTCTTCTTGTTCCGGAAACCGACCCGCGTTTATTGAGTGGTAGTGGTAGTATACACTCCTCGCCACTGGTGATTGCTTTGAATGACGCGGGCATAACCGTCATCCCGGATATTTTGAACGCGATAATGCTCATCGGCATTGGAAGTGGCGGACTGGAACCAATGTATATTGCGTCGAGAGTGATGCGACACATGGCACTTAAAGGGCAGCTTCCTAGAGTTCTTGCTCAGATCGATAACAAAGGACGTCCGACTTGGGCTCTTTTCATTACAGCGCTGTGGACAATTCTGTTCACGTATCTTAACTGCAGTAACACTGGAGGAGTCATATTCACCTGGTAAGACATACCTGATTTTTGAAGTATCCATTCTTACATGATCCTCAGGTTCTCGTCCATATCATCCACAATCTTCATGCTCGTCTGGATTGTGATTTCCATATGTAGCATCCGCTTCCACGCCGCAATTCGTGCGCAGAACAGCCCCATTCTCAGTGGAAAATACGCCTACGTAGCGAAGTTTTGGCCACTGGGCCCAATATTTCTCGGCATCTCATCCTTCTTAGTTCTACTTGGTCTATTTGCGGAGGCACTATTCCCCGTCGGTGGCACAAACTTAAGCGCCTATGACTTCTTTGAAACATATCTTGGTGTACCTCTTGTTCTTGCTGCTTGGTTAGGATATAAAGTCATCTTCAAGACAAAGATAAGGAGGGCGAGCGAGATCGACCTTGTGGAGGGACATAGACCTATGACGGAAGAGGATCGATTATTTCTGGATCGATACTATGCGCAGCCTCTGTGGAAAAGAGTGTGGAGTTACGTATCGACAAGTGACTAATCAAGACGAACCTGGCCATATGGATGTGGAAAGACAATCGAGACGACAACTTGGGTCTCTCAGCTCGCAAACGGACACATGCAATAGATCTTTAGACTAGTCGTCCGATTTCAATATCAATTTTTCTGCTGTAAAATACCCCATTGCACAATTTTGAGAGCCTCATAGACCATCCCCAGTATGGGTGTCTCCAAATTCAACGTTCTCGCAACTCGCAAAGGTGCTCCTAATATGACTTCCAACTCCAATGGATTGCCCTTTTCGAGATCAACCAACATGCTGGGCTTGAAAGGACTAGTCGGTGGTGTTCCCTCGATCATCTCGTCCACCAACTCTGCCGGAAAGTCGTAACCTGCACCCTTTGCTATCTTGAGCATTTCCTTCATGGCTGGCCTCAAGAAAGACTCCGTTCCACCTCCACGCTGCAAAGCACCGACATCAAGACGTGTAAGGGTGCATAGTGTATTGAAAGTTCCGTTCCACAGGAGCTTCCTCCATCGAGCCCGCGTGATGTCGTCGGTGAGGACGCACTTCGCAGCACCCCCAGCGTTGTACACCTCAACGAACAACCGTGCCTTTTCCGTCTGATCTTCTCGGGATAGTCCCGAGTGAATATAGGGTCCCATGAAACTATCATCCGGGTCTTCGTGATAGACCACGTTTCCAGTCATTCTTGACCCAATCATACTCACACCAGACATGGTAACATTCTCCGGAAATGCTTCCGCGAGGGGTATTTCAATGTTGAGTCCATTCTGGATGAGGACTATTCCCGTGACTCCTTTGGTAACCACTGGCTCTATCAGAATAGGTAATGAATACACGTCAGGTAGAGCCTTCATCGTGACGACCACGAAATCATACGGGCCATATTGGACAGCCTCCGCAATGCTTGAAACAACTATAACTCGTCAGCTTCAGCTCCATTCTCTAATGGGACGTAGACATACTTCTAGATGGTCTCCACGAAGGCAATTTTCCATGGTCGATGGAGTCGATTTCGAAACCCTTCTGCGCCACGATTTCATAGTTCGATCGGAGTACAGCAGTGACCCTCGCTCGTCCAGATTTCTCGAGCACAAGCGAAGCAATTGTGCCCACACCACCACTTCCTATCAAACATATATTAAGCATATCCAATGGTTGTGACCGGCTCAGTATATCCTTGAGTTGTTCTTGCGTGCCTCCTTCGGAGCATAGATAAGCATTGAGTATCAGATTTGATGGCCCCCACTTTCAGCCCACTGTTGCAATCTATTATAAGTCCAGTCCACCACAGACCACAATGTATTGTGGAAGTATTCTGGTACAACTGTATAAATGGGAAAGGATAAATGATAGTCTCATTTGCTGTTGAGCGAATGTCGAGAACATTTCAGACCTTGTAATACCGAATGCTATGGACGGGGTCGTGTACCTGGACTCGGGAAAGTCAAGAACTACCGTAGTGCCATCGTAATTGGCGTAGTGTCAAATAACAAATGGTAATATGTGTGACTGATGGCTCATCCGGCATTGAAGCCATTCATAATAAGGGTATGTTCGGAGCTGGTCTGTGGAATAAAGCGAAGGCGTGATAGGAATTCGAGTTTGAAGAGTGGCCCATAATCCTGATCAGAGACAATGGGAGGCAGTGATGATAAAAGGATCTCATATTAGCGAGTTAATTCGAGATAGGTAGGGCTAGGTTCACTCAGGTACAATCTTGCGTAGTAAGTGTAGTCTTATAGATATACATAATGTTGTTGAGTAGGAAAAAGCGTAGATCTCGGCTCTTCGATAGGGCCGTATCGAGAATATATCTAATTAGTAAAATGAAATCGAAGGCTGCCTATTTCCATGTACGTGCGAGTCGCATAGTCACCGAGGTCTGTATTCTCAATGCATTTAGTAGGCAACAACTATAATGCTAGAAATGAGAGAGCCGACCCAGTGTTAGAGGAGTAAAGAGTTTTGGAGGCATCCACCCCCCCCACTCCAACTATCTAGAAGTAATATGAAAAGCACGCATCGATCCGCGCTATTGACTACGATATGTGTTATTATGGTTATTGTTTGCCATAAAGTAGCTCTTGGTTCAAGATAGAGTAGCCCAGGTACGGGTGTAGTATCGTGATTCGGTGGAGTGAGGACGGTGGTGCCCACTTTATGACCGAGAAAGGCTGATGTCGAGATTTACTAGTAAATGATGCGATGTCTGGTTCTATTATAAATTTGAAAGGCCCTCGGACGCCTGACTAACTTCCCCATTCTACGGCACACCTCACCGTGATGCTTGAAATTCGCCCAAGATTCCCCTCCGCTGCATAAGACTCAAAAGCCATGAGCCGTGAGCCGTGAGCCATGACGGCCGCCGCAGCCTCGACCAGGGCACCAGCCGTCTTCACGGCATTGAACCTCTCTCGCGGCACGATGGACTTTAGCTACGGCAGCAACCTCTGGCTGCATCAAGTCGCTCGCCGCAATACCTGGGCATCGCTCGCTTGCCCGGCTACTGATGGATCATCAATACCCAGGGCGCGGTCAACCTCGTCCAGATCTCCCCTTCCACCACGCGGCGGCACCAGCAGCCCAAGGGCCCTTGGAAGCTGGTTTCTCCGAGGCTGTCGGGGGGTTGGTGTACTACCTCGCGCCGGCCGACGAGGCATACCTTGACACTCATGGGTCCTCGACCATTTTACGAAAAGGATGCTTCCCACGCAATGCTGGCTCAGCGAAAATGCGTGCCCGGCGCCGTTTCGCTCTACAACTACATCCCGGATGGACGTGACTTAACCTCTGGACACGGTCAACCTGCTCGTGTACGTCAGCCGCCAGAAGATAACGGAACACCGACCTCGAGATGGGTACATGGTGCGGATGTACCGAGGCATCCGCGATGCGCTGACAATTGGCTTGCCCGAAGCGTACATAAACAGGTCACAAGAGAGTTCATGTCCCTGTAAATCTCATGTCATGACAAGCTTACCCTTACGCGGTCGCACCGTCAGATCGGAGCAAACCTGACTGGTGTCATCGTTCTTTCTACATTCAAGACGAGTACCCCCGTCGCAGGTTACATCACGGAAGTAGTCCCTCTCTGGGAACATACCAGCGACCGAATCACGGGCATTTTGCCCGCGACCGACTGTCACATGAATGATCCTCATCAGAGGGCACCGCAATGGTGGTCAGACAAGGCAGGTACAGGAAAGGATCATGTCAGCTCCCCTGGACCCTGCCGTCCCGGTTTGCCCGGTTTGTTCATACCGGCTAATGGCCCTGGCCCCTCGGTCGGGCTTCGTGGTCGATCCAGCATGCAGGTGTCTTGCTCTGTAACACTAGCTCCTCGTCGGTGGGGATGGGCCGCCAACCGTTCGGACGAGACCGCCAGCCCTCTCCAATACTGTGAGGATAAATAAACCCCTGCCCTGTCTTTCGCCTCAAGGAAATTTGGCCAATATGGTGATGAGAATCGTCATAGGCGAGACTACAGGGCAGGGGTTTGTTTATCCTCACAGTGTTGTATGTCACCCGATGCGTTTGCGTCGCTGGCTGGCGCGGCCCATTCGAGGATGAGATGCGGTGTGCTTGAGATCCTCGGGTCCAGGCTGCGAGATGTAGAGCAGCTGGAATGCAGGCGCCAATCCGCTGGGGCTTCGGGTGACGAGCTGGTCAACAGAGAGGATGCTGTATGGTGCGCGTGCGAGAGGCATCGGCCCGGGCGGGGAGCTTATCTGTCGCTGGATGATGTGCAGTGCGCCAACAGCCCTGGGACCGTAGCCACTCTGACGGCTGTATGGTGCGCTTGAGCTGCCAGAGCGTGGCAGAGGAGCTTGTTTGGTGCTGGATCACACCTCCACGAGCGAGGTGGGCAGCCAAAGCCATCTCGCCGGATCCAGCGCATGCACGGCACCGTCCAGTCAGCACCGGCGCTGATGACCTTGCCGACGGCCACTAAAAGCCTCCACTCACAGCGCAGGCCGCACGCCCGAGCTCGTCGAAAGTGTAACCCATCTCCGAAGGGCCTGCTCGGAACGGCCCCTTTCCTCGCCGTGAACAGAGAAGTGCGCCATAACGTGTCCCTCTCGCGTGCCCGTGGTTGGACGATCCGTGCGAATGGCGCCCATTCGACCCAGCTCAACTTGCCTCAGCTCGACGGAACGGGGGGGAAGGCGTTGAGAGCAGAGGCGGTCAGGCGAGGGCAAGTCGAGCCGTGGTTAACCACCACCCCTACCCCGCACCGCCAACCCCAGTCTTCTCCGCGCCGCTATGCCGCGCCGGGCCCGCTTCTGGCTTGGCTTGGCTTGATCCACCCGATCCAGCCCCGGCCGGGGTATGGCCACTCCGCGTTCCTGGCTGGTGCCATGTCTCCCTTCCCTCGCCGTCTCCAGCCAAAGTCTGAAAGTCTCGTCCGGAGGGAGATAACACCAGCTTCCAACTTCCTCAGGTCATTCCGCGGCTCGGTGTCTGCTCTCCCGCTCGGCGCATGCTCCCCCGCACGCTGAATACCCCATGACCCCACGCAAAGCTACCGCAGAAGGGAGCACGCGGAAAGCATTAAGAATGGCAGCCGTCCCCGTCAAGGGCATCTGCTCTCCGTGTCCTCTCCGTGTCCTCTCTTCCTCTCCTCCCATCCTCCCCCTGATTCATCCCCGCCAACCCCCGCCAACATGAGTGCTACCGTCGATTCGAAGTCTCATAGCGACGACCCCGAGGTCGCCGCCCAGGTGGAGAATGTCTACGACCTGGACGAGAAGGCCAAGGCCGCCGACTACAAGGCCGACGCCGTTGAGGCCGAGAACGCGGAGCACAACATGGGCGTGCTGGAGGCGGTGCGCGCGTACCCGATGGCGTCCTTCTGGGCGTTTGTCATGTCCTTTACCATTGTACGCGGGCCCCCGTGACCCTCCCTCGACGGCAGCTAACCCCCGTGGCAGATTATGGAGTCCTACGACGTCTTCCTCATCGGCAACTTCGTCGCCCTCCCGGCCTTCACGCAGAAGTACGGCGTCCTCAACCCGGCCACCGGCTTATATGTCATCGAGACCAAGTGGCAGTCGGCGCTGCAAGTGTCGGGCCAGCTCGGCGCCCTGATCGGCGTCTTCCTCGCCGGCCCCCTCACCAGCCGCATCGGCTACCGGTACGCCACCCTGACCGGCCTGATGCTCTTGAACATCTTCATCTTCGCCTTCTACTTTGCCAACTCGCTGCCCGTCATCTTTGTGGCCCAGCTGCTCGAGGGCATGCCCTGGGGCATCTTCATTGCCAACGCCCCGGCCTACTGCAGCGAGATCGTCCCCATCAAGCTGCGAGCCCCGGCCACCCAGATGCTGCAGATGTTTTGGGCCATTGGCAGCATCATCGTGGGCGCCGTCACCTACCGCTACAACACGCTGGACAGCCCCTCCGCCTATAAGTACGTGCTCCTCCGGGTGCGAAACCAGTTCGTCGCTAACCCACCGTCCCTAGGATCCCTATTGCACTGCAATGGATGTTCCCGACCCCGCTAATGATCCTCATCTTTTGTGCTCCCGAGTCGCCCTGGTGGTTGGTGCGCAAGGGACGGCTCGAAGAAGCCGCCCATTCGGTCGAGCGCCTGGGACGTCGATCGCGGCTGAATGCGGGCGAGACCGTGGCCATGATGCGCCGGGTCGTGGAGCTCGAGAAGTCCACCAAGGAGCCCAACCACGTGGAACTGTTCAAAGGCACCGACCTCTACCGTACCCTCATCGTATGCGGTGTGTACTTGGCCCAAAATCTCACGGGTAACCTGATCGCGAATCAGGCCGTTTACTTCTTCGAGCGTGAGTGGACATCATCGTGATGGTTTTAAGTGTATGTACTAATCCCGGCGCAGAGGCTGGCGTGACGACGAATACGGCGTTCGCCCTGGGCCTGATCACCTCGGCCCTCCAGATGATCTTCGTGATGCTTTCGTGGATCCTCACCACGTACTTCGGCCGCCGTACGATCTACCTCTGGGGCTCCGGCTTCAATACCATCCTCCTCATCGCCCTCGGAATCGCCGGCTCGGTAGGCAAGTCCAACGCGTCCTCGCTGGCGCAGGCGTCCTTGGGTCTCATCATCTCCGTCCTGTTCACCTTGGGACCGGCGCCCGCGTCGTGGGTCATTATTGGCGAAACATCGTCCATCCGCCTTCGGCCGCTCACGACGGGAATGGGACGCGCTTCTTACTACATTGTTGAGATTCCGTGCATCTTCCTCGGAAGCTATATGCTCAACCCAACGGTAAGACACTTCTCCTTCCACTAACAGTGACTATGGCTGACATAATACAGGGCGGAAACCTCGGCGGCAAGTGCGGCTACGTCTGGGGAGCCACCGGTTTCCTTTGCTTGGTCACGGCATACTTCTTCCTGCCGGAGATGAAGGGACGATCTTACCGTGAGATTGACATCTTGTTTAACCGTAAGGTCCCCGCTCGTAAGTGGACGCAAACGGAGATCGATGTCCAGGACGACGAGTAGAGGGAGTTGTGGTTCGAAAGGTGGTGGCCGGGTGTGACCCGGCGCGACCCTGTGGGTGGAGAAGGAAGCACATGATACTGTTATCGTACTCTATATGCAGTTAACGTGCTCTCAATGCGATTGCAGGCCTATAAATGTAGCAATGCGAATACCATCCCTTTGCGCTGGTGTCTCGTGCCCGCTGTCTGCGGCTGAAGACCCATCGATTCCCAATATCTGCCACCCCTCCCCTATCGTAAACGTCTTCGATCGGCGGCTATGTCCCATCGTCTCGCTCCCGAACGTCCGAGATCGACAGTGACATGAAATTCTCCGGCTTGAATATCACAACGAGGCGTCGCTGGGATGCTGATCCTCCCAAGCCCCATCGTCCTCATCGATACCTCGTAGACCTGTGGTCGCATCCAGTCTGGCCCTTCTTGCGCGTCACTCGCCTGCGGTCGAGCCTGCATGAGAGTATCGCCCTTCGGCGGCCCGGCGGGCAGGGTGCACCCGAGCCTCCCTCGGCCACCGTGCCCGATCATCGTCCAATCCGGAACGGCTTGCCTCATCCGCATTGTTTGGAGACACGACGGTTTCGACGGCCGTGAAAACAATGCCGTGACTTGGTGGTCCTTCCTCGGTGGGTATGTCATCCCCTGCTACATCCTCCGCCTCATGGGTTTCCAGCCTGCAACTTCGTCGGGGTTGTCATCTGCGTGGCGACTGGGCAGGGTTCGATCTGCCCTCGGAGTATGGTAGACAGACTTGCGCCTTGAAGAACAATCTGCCTTGGAAGCCAGGAATCAAGACGAAAGCAAAAACGCGGACGGCTAGAGGTAATGGTTGAAATTTATCCTACAGAGAAATATCTAGGTTGTCGTAATACACATGCAGTCTATGGTCTTTCTATAATCAATCTATAGCCTAACTGTGGCCTTTCTAAATGTCGGTCTGATGCCACCGGTGATCTGCGTGGTGATTCCTACTTGTCCTCTACGAGCTTTCTGATATCACCCTCCGTCGCCGTGCTGTCTATGCGGCTCCTCTATTTCTCCGACGTGTTCGCTCGCTCGGCTCTCCACCCGGGTCCATTATACCAGTTCACCACCACCAGCGGCGTCACTGCGATGACAATAAACGCCAGCCCGAGGAAGGCCGGGCCGGAGCCAATCGATGAGATCATGGTCTCAATAAATGCGACACCGACCGCTCCAAAGCCACACCGGACGAGATTGTTGATGGCCGTGCTACTCGCGCCCTTTCCAGGACACAGATCCGACACCAGCGTCTGGTTGAGCGCAAAGATGGCATTGCTGGTGGCGGCGATGAGGAATTGGAGGAAGAGGGGAACGGCAATCCACCCGGTCAGCGAAACCACGGCGGGGATCGCGAGGGTGAAGCCGTAGATGGCCGTCGCCAAGACGAAGATGGCGGTGATCCATGGGAGATGGCGGAGGCGGGCGTGCTCGATGGGGAAGTTGGCGGGCAGGTTCTTCGAGGGGAGCTTGTAATCGGCCGGTAAGTTGTTGACTTGACGATAGGTGACCTCGGCGGCCTTGAAATCATTGGTCATCAACTTTCCAATGATGGTGGAGCCGACAATCGTCCCCAAACCTGTGTAACGTCCCATGTTAGCTGAAGGTGAACCCACACGTGACGATGTCGTCAAGGTCATCTCTCGACCGAAGGGGTGGCTTACCATTGGGGAGGAAACAGAGTCCGAGAAGCAGCTCGTTCAACTTAAACTGGTCTTTGAAAAGTCCGGTAGTACTGGATGTAACCATACTCCAAATCGTGTAGACCACACCACCGAATAGCAGGTTGAACAAGACGTCCTTGCGGCGGAGGAGCTTGAGGGGCTCGATAAAGGTCATGAACGTAACCTTCTTTCGCTGGTAGTTCTCGTCGGGGTCTTCCATATATGCGGGCTCCTTCTGCACTCTGCGAATGATAGGTTGATGAATGCCGGACAACCGAAGGGATCCATTTCCAGCAATGCTGCGCAATGTTTCGGGCAGGAAAACAATGATCACAATGAGCGTTAAGGCGGACAGGATCAAAAGAAACACAAAGATAGAACGGAAACCAAAGAAGTTGGCAAGGATGCCACCGATGACGGGACCAACCGCGATACTGAAGTTGCGGACTGTGCCAAAGTAAGCATCTTATCAGACGAACTAGGAGGGAACCACTTACTAGCCTGGTAGAAACTGATAAATGCACCTCGCTCGGAAGGCGGGCAGATGTCCTGGATGACACCATTACCTGGGACTGGTCAGAAACATCACAAGAAGTCAAAAGATACCCGAGAACCTACCGATACTGACGGTGGAGGCACTGCCGGCCGCTTGAATTCCGCGAAAGATCAACAAGATGGCAAAATTGGGCGAGAAGCTGAGTGCGATGTTGGCGATGATGTACACGCTGAAGGAGGCAATATAAATGGGTCGACGTCCCAGGGTATCCGCGAGGGACCCCCAGAATACCGGAGAAATACCCTGGATGATCAGGTATGAAGTAATGGTTAACGACACGGTGTTGAGGCTGACGTTCAAATCCTACATCGATGTTAATAAACAAGTCTTCGCAGCTTCTCGGGACGACTAACCTTGGAGATAGCATCTAACGATGGAAAGAAAATGTTGGAAGACAGCCCCGAGAACAAGCCCGCCACACCAATGATGATGACGAGAGTCCATTTCTGCTTGGGATTGAACACGTGATACGGCTCCTCGGGCAGCGGTGCTGGTGGCAGCTTTTCCTGCAATGGGGGATTCTGTACGGCATAGGCATCTCCAAACGGATTCTGAGGAGCGTAGGCGTCATGAAATGGATTGAGTGGTGGTGCAGGAGGGGGCGGGAGAGGAGGATATTGCTCCGTCACGTTCACCGACTCCATCTGCTTCACCACGTCCGCTGGAGTGCTTTCACGGTACTCATATCTTGGGCCGTCGTTGGGGTAGTTGGGGTAGTTGCCATAGTTGCCGTACGCCCCGTTGGCGTAGGCTCCGCTGGCATAGAGCGTCGACACCCGCTTCGACATACGGGTGGCAGCCACCCTCTCCTCGTTGTCATATCGCTCGGGGTCAAACTGCTGCTGGATCGACAATGCTCGAAGGCCATTTCCCGCCGCCGAGTAGACGCCCGTCCTCACATCTCTCCAGCCCTCCATGGTCGACAAGCGGCGAGAAGCCCGGCCAGCGGCAGTAGATCTCGGGGGATATTGTCGGTCCATGGTGCCTGCAGTCGACTATCAAAGTCGGAAGGAGAAGATGGATATGAGGCTCGTCTGGCCAAGTGACGGTTGCAGCGCCATAGTTATCAGGGGACGAACGGATGCCATGGCCACGATCCGAGAGCAGGATGCGGCGACCAGAAGGTTGGAAACATGGTGTGTTGGAGATATTGGCATCCGGTGTCGTTGGATGACATGTCGCCAAGAGAGGGCTTTGGCGTTGGGCCAGCCTTTGCGATGAGGCGTGGTGTCTCAATGGGCGTACGAGAGCCGCAGTGACATTCTACCGGAGGTTCATTTGATTGTGGCTGCCGCGACGCAGGTACCGAGCGCTTGGCGCCGCTCCCACTGCCGCTTGAAACAACTCCCACGAGCCTGCCGGGTCGCAGCGCATAGCCACGAGCGCACGGTGGGTGGCCAAAATAGCATCGTCGACCATGTGCGAGCATCGTTCCAGTCCTGTGGGATGCGCGGCGTCTCCCGGTGCCGGGCCACTGCTGGTCTCGCAAATCCGGACCCACAGACCGCTGCCCAAACGGACTTCGTCGATAAGAGGGTGCAGTAACACACAAGCGCCGGGCAGCCCATCTCCTGTCTTCTTCGTCTTCTCCCAAACTTGCACTCGAGAGGTTCGGCTGGTCCATGGAAAGAGCAACTTCATAGACATTCACTCACGAGGCTCGGCTGGTCCCGGAAAACAACTTCGTCCCACCCTTTCACTCGGCTGGTCCCTAGAAAGTGCCATACCACCAACATGTCGAGAGCATTAAGAGCCCGAGAGAGTGCCCGACAGAGTGCCGTCGTAAACCTCGACCGTCGTCCCAATGCCGAGGGCGGAAAGGACGGCGACGATGCCCCAACCACGGCGCAATCGACCAAGGCAAAGGAGTCCGCCAAGTCAACCAAGTCGACAGCATCAAAGTCAACCACAGCGAAAGCGGCGACAACGTCAGGCTTTGCCGCCCCAGCAGCTACGGCCTCCTCGATATCATTAGGGCAACCGGCGGCCAGCGTCACCATCCAGAGCATGGGCCAGCCATCACCAGCAGCGGCTGCTTCCTCAATATCATCCGGGCAACCGGCCGTCAGCGTCTCCGTCCAATCCGTGACAACGACGGTGTTGTCGATGGTGCCAGGTCCCACCCAAACGGTGTTCATCACGTCGACGCTCGCTCCCCAAACCGTCACGGTTACGACAGGACAACCAACCACCTTAACCCCTGCCTCCAAAACCACCAATGCCGCCTCCAGCCCTTCCATCAATCTGACCGCCCAGAGCGATACCACCACGATTGTCGCGACGGCAAGGACGGGACAGATTATCTTAGGATCGGGAACGATTGTGCTGGTTGTTCTGGGTGCCTTGGGTATGTTTCATTGCTATACATATCCCCTCCTGACCTATCATACTAATGCTTTCACAGCGGCGGTCGCACTGCTAGGAGCCGGTGCCTTCATCGCTCGACAGAGATCAAGACAGAAGCGGATGCGCTAGGTAGTAAATAGAGGCTGGCAGCCAATCACATGAAAAGCGAAAGGGGAACTTTTACGTGATTTCTGCCCTGGCCAGCCGAATAATGTTAGAAATCTATTTGGTTATCTACTAGATCCATGTAGGATAACGAGGGTTGACACGACACTTTTGTATATACCTTACTCTTATTGTGTAGATTACGTGCCTAGGAGTTGTGTTAGATTCTAGAATGGTATATTAGATTGTAGAATACCCGTCAAAGATGTTCAAAACTATCAACTATTACAATATGTTGAAGTACTAAGCTGCCCCTACAAACGAAGTTGCGAACTCATATCTATCTGAGACTGCCTAAGGATAGACTTAAAACTATTGAAATTAGAGTCAATTTTTGCAAACCCATCCGCTTGACAATCCGACGATCCGCCCTATGGACCAATGACTACTCGTGTTCTGCTGACTCAGCCCGCAGTACCTTACCTTGGGTTCCGTTCCATCACGATCTCGGAAAAGGCCGGCATCTAAGCATAAAATCTATTTAATCCTATGCTTCATCCATGTGGTTTTATCAGATGTCTCAAAGGGCTATACCATTTAAACTCTACTCGCCTATTACCGAGAAGGATGCGATCCGAAGCCTGGTTCTGCACGTGCCGAGATCTGTTGGACCTTTCACATGTCAACCTTTCCGATCAGCCCCCTACGAAGCCTTATCTTACGAGTGGGGAGTTGATCATGGCTTGAACGCCATCTCCATCAACAATATCCCCCTGGTAATTTGCGAGAACCTATGCATGGCCCTGACGCATCTTCGTCGGGAAAGCGAGCCTCGTCGGCTCTGGATTGATGCCTTGTGCAGCAATCAGGGAGATATACTCGAGCGAAATCATCAGTCAATTAAATCGAAGCCAGCTATTGCCACGCTCGAAGAGTGGTTGCGTGGCTGGTCCGCAACCCTCA
Organism: Coleophoma crateriformis; assembly: GCA_003369635.1. Taxonomy (NCBI): domain Eukaryota; kingdom Fungi; phylum Ascomycota; class Leotiomycetes; order Helotiales; family Dermateaceae; genus Coleophoma; species Coleophoma crateriformis. The sequence goes on from PDLN01000006.1 coordinate 2,062,489, forward strand.
TAGAGCACAACCAACATTAGACATCTCTATGGGTCCTGGCTCCTGCTGGGAAGCGTCCCAGCTACAAGGAAATAGCCTTGATGTAACCATTGTGCCTAGTCCACGAGAGTTATCTGGGTTCAAGGAACTCTGCTGGAGGCCATACTGGTCACGACTCTGGATTGTCCAGGAAGTCCATCTTGGTGGCGAGATGACGATTCAATACGAGGACAGGATTGACTGGACTAATCTGTGTACCATGTTCAAGATCTTTACGTGGCTTGCATTACTACTGGGCGCAATTGACTACCGACGCATGGCTATAGTATTCCCTCGGAACTATGCGAGGATTGGGAGATATTGGCGAAACGCCGATCGGCGTCAAGCGAGAGCCCCCCTTCGTGGATCAAACTGTGCCGGCACTGCAGTAGGTGCTTATGTCAGGATTCAAAGGACAATATTCTAGACTTGCACGATCTTTGGCTCCCCAATGCTGCCAGGGCGCTTTGCCGGTGGACTATTATTTGCCTCTGGCAACCGCTGCACCGCCGTACTACGGCACCAGTTCCTATTCCATCCCTCGTCGGGCGTGTATGAAGCAATGGAAGTCGTCCGCATTCTGGGATTGGAGACGCGGTGTTAGCTGCATGGATCCATGATCAATGATCATGTGATCGAGGGGCATTGGAGCATATGGAAAGACAGGGGGTTCTTCCATGACATTCCATCTACGTATAGGCGCGCTGGTCAAGTGAAACTCCCTCGCGTCCTTTCTCCTCCATAGATTCCGCCCAAAAGGAGAACCCAAACGCCTGTATTCGTCAAGTTATAAGATTCAAAAGTATCTTTCGCCTTATAGCAGGAAGGAGATGAGGGGGATTGAGCAGCTTGTTCTTGGCAAGCTTATATCATCCACCCAGCCCTTTACGCCTGACCCGTCTAATCTCTTGGCTCTGATCCTTCAATCGCCTTACAGTGCTACCCTGGCGTGAACAACCACTCATAATCGGACATACGGATACCCAACCCAAAGCATTCATCGCAAGGATCACCCGCTGCATCGTCCCAGAACGCCGGGCCTGGCTATGCATCCATGCCTTTAGCCGTCGTGCTCTCCCGTCCGGAATATCAGTGTCATGACGATATGTCGTATATCACACCCAATGACCGGGCTGAAGTTCTCGGCTCTGCTCTCCTTGTTGCAATATACGATCTTTGCTAATGCGGGATACTAGGCACACTTGATCTCGATAAGTTAGACGACGGCAGCCACCAGCTCATATGGTAACCCAGCTTATGCGGACTTTGATCAAGTCGTTGAAGTATTGCAACTTACGTGTTGGTGCTTCTGTGAGTCAATAACTCCGTCTTCGTTCAATTAGAGAAGATTTTTTCAGCGATTGCCAGATTAAACTAATAGACTAGCCACCATGACCTGGCGCGGGATCAAACATTTCTGAACCTCAGAAACCCTGCTTCGAATCTGGCAGTGCTTAATCAAGGTCAACAACTAAGGTATGAATAACCACCCGGCCATGAATTCGAATTCTATTGAATGGTGAAGTTGACTTCACATGTTCCCACCCCCCCTCCTCAAAAAGGAAAGCTGAGACCCGATGCAGAGCGCACAATCGCTTGGCAGAGATGCGGCTAACCATCCAACTTGGCCTTGAAACGCCCTTGGTTGGTGCCATTGATTTATTATTGTAAGTTATACGGTCCGCTCCGACTTTCTGGTCTGGGGTACGTCTACCTTGCGAACTGAAGTGAAGCCTTCCCATTATCCTTCCAAGCTCACTTCCAAACTGTCGTAGCGCCTCTCAAACGTCACGTAAGTAACAAGCCTTGGGTGCAGCGCCTTGGACGTACGTGCTCGGGGATCTCGGATGCCAATCTGGGGTATGGGTCGGTTCTGGTGGATAGGTACCCGCTCACGCAAATGGTCGCCGCCGTGCCCCAGTTGGTCCCCAGCGCAATGATGACATGCTACGTTACAGTACCACCCCGGGGGGACATTGGGGTATCCGGGGTTGCTGCCGTCGCTGTTGGTCTGCAAATTAATCCACGTATCACGCGCAGGCCACGTGAAAGCCCATCCAGTGAAGATTGACTTTGACAGCGACCCTTGTTGCGCCGGCAGGGCCCCAGAGATAGGAGACGCCGCTTTGTTTCTCCCTGGCTAGGTTCTTCTAGTCCCTCTGCATTGATTTGGGGCCCGTCGCGAACCGTCGCAAACCGTCGCAAAATGTCGTCCGATATCAAGCCAAGGAGATGGAGCACAGCCACACGGACGAGATCCATCAATGCCCAGAACTTGGTAAAGCCCCGATATTCTGAGCGATGTCGTCGATGGCGAGAACCTTCAGCACGCGATGGGCACATGGACCGCCATCAAAATCCACCGCTGGGCGTGTATCATGTGCTTCACCTTGGGAGTTGCCTGCTTTGCCGTTCCCGTATCTGGGTGCCCTTCTCCCGCTCCCGCATAATGTGTCGCGGAAAGGAAAACCCGCACGGATGCCGCGCAGATCATGGGGTCGTTTGGTACTTTTGGCACAGGAACGTGGTCGCCCTATCCACCCCTTCCAAGGCGGTTGCGTCGTCGAGAAATCTGGGTACGCCATTCCCATGCAATGGCAGAGTGCCCTCTCCCGTCCGGGCAGTGCGGTGCCTTTGTCGGCGTGTTTGTCACAATCGGCTCGGCTACCCCAGGTCCATCATCGGGCTCCTGATCGTGATAGGTACAGCTAGGTTTCATTCGATTATGACAAAGACTTATGATTGAGCGTGTGCCCTTAACCACCCATAGGTTGGTCAATTTCAGACTGGATATGATGAGAGGAGGGTGCAGCATGGGGCTTTGTGTGTCGAACCCCACATCCAGCCCAGCCTCATATAAAAAGCACCTCATATAAAAGCACTATGAAAGTCACACGAACCCGTATGACCCAACCCAATCCAGCGAAGTCATTCCTAGCCTAGGAATAGGGTACTCGTACGAATATTCCCATTCGGAACATAAAGAGGTACAGTGATCAGCACCCATAACCCGTCTGCCTTCTGCAAATCCATATACACAAGAAAGGCTAGGCACGGCTGATCTTGCGGCGGTACCCCATGGCGCTGCTGACTGAATTAGGGGTCACGTAAGATATCCTGACCACGAGTGGTTCTGAGCACATCGACGAAGCCAAATCGAAGAAGCCAAGCCAGCAGCCTGCAAATCCAGTTTGGAAGGATATGACATGACGCAAATGACAGAGCCCATCGCACATCGCTCACCACATGCACCACCGCACCAACGCATTACCGCGCCAGAAACCCACCCGCACCACTTCCATCAAATTGCTATCTGATAATTCCTCGATGGTGTCTTTCTGTAGCTTCATACAATAAGAAACCAGATGCGTGGCATGAAGCGCCTTACAGAAGTCTAGGTCGCAATATGGTCGGGAACTTCGGATACTCACCACTTAAATCGTCAGTTGGTCGAGATTCGGCTGCTTCGCATCTTACCTGCCAAAGATCTCACAACTGGTATCGAGTATGAGACTTTCATCCGAGCCTGCACAATGGATACCCCTATGAGGCACTGTCTTATACCAAGGGCAGCACTCTGAACGCACAGAATATTGCTATCAGTGGAAAGCCGTTCTAGAGCAGTGCCTTTTATTATTTGACACTGAAACCGTGAACTTGGCATGCTTAAAGCTTTGCAATCTCTGCCCTCAGATGCAGCCATCCTGTTCGAACTTCTGTTCTAAATCATCACCATTTGACATGCGAAAGACTGGTAGGTTAATGTAAAAAGCTTTCAAATTGACTAGAGATCTAGGTCTAAATCTAAGGTTCCTTGTGGGCAAAAACCATTAAAAAAAGGGAATTGTTGTGAGTTATTCACAACAATACCCACAGCAATACTGCAACCCCACCTCAACGCTGCCTCTATTAAGTCGATTCTACAATCCATTTTTGGTAACGAAATCCATGATAGCGCTATAAGCGCCAGTGGCGTTGAAACAGAAGTTGATAGCATGACCGGCGCCTGGTTGCACTACGGCCTCGAAAGCGCTGGCGAGTTTGAACATCTCTTTGTTTGACTCTGTGACGCCATTGCAATCACCTGCGCAGTTTCCACCGTCGAATTCTCCGTTAACAACCATCACCTACACATAACGTCAGTCTAATGTCCTCTCAGAGTGATATTTCGGGGAAGCCTACAGGCCCGGTAAATTCGGTAGAGCCTAAATCTTTCGGCTGGCCCGTTATGAACTCCATTATTGCAGAGGGCTGAGCTATATCCTGAGTATACCATAGGATCTCTTTATCGTAATTTCCAGGATGGAAAAACGCCGCGGCATTACCAATAATATCCGCGTAGACAAGATACCCACTATCTAGGCCTTGGTACTTCCCTGGCGATACAGTGTTGGCAATATCAAGCCGAGCTGCCTCAAAGAATGCCGGAAAATCAGTCACGTTGGTTGTTTGACCTGTGAGAACAATACCATCGGAGATATTAGGGTATGTAGAGACAAGAGTATGGGTAAGGATTGATCCATAGGAATGGCCGATATGGACAATTTTTGATGGCTGACCAATGTCTCCAGCATAAAGACCTTTTTTCAGATCGTCCGTGAGAGATTTGAGAATAGCCAGTTGAGTCGATGCTTGCGGGTCGCTGTACCCTGAGACCCTGAAGTAGCTATTAGCAATGCACATCTTGTTTGGTAGGTGTAACGCCGACTTTGTAGATTTTCCCGTTCCAAGCCTGTCGTAAACGAAGATTGAGTATCCCCTTGAAAGGGTATAGTCAACGAAACTGTAAGCGGCTGGGTTCATAGACGGGGCCCAGTAGCTAATATCTAATCAGTATTGTAGCGTGTTAATGCAAGAAAAAAAGAAATACCGGCTATCATATCCAAGTCCTGATGTGGCAAGGAGGACTGTCTTCTCATGGCCGTTCAAGGTCTTTGGGGAGCAGAAAGTGGCACTGATAGTATAGTTTCCGGTAACATTTTGCGTGCCAGCGAAGGGATTGAATGGAGTCCGTTTGATCAGATTTCCAAACAATCCTGACACATCAAAGTTGTCGGAAAATTTTGGAAGGCCGAATATTTGAGCCTGAGTTTGAGTGATAACTGGAATCTCATAGTCGTAGCAATTGCCCATCAAGCCAGGACTCGAGGGTTGCAGAGGGGCACACAAAGAGGACGACAGCATCGACGCAAATGGCAACAGCAGCAATTTCCATTGTACATCCATTGAGTATCTCATTTTTGCGCCTTGGAGAAGATTCAAACAAAAGTCTTGAGTAGATTGTGATGGTTCGCAAACGAAACTGTATCACACATAGGGAAAACCTTACGGATTATATACTCGACCTGTCTATAAGAGGAGATAGTAGACATAAAAGTACCGATGGAGCCGGGCATATGAGTAGCAGGCATGCACACGAGGGAAAAATATAGACTCAGCACTAGAAACGAAATAATGAAGATGGATAATGAACTATTTGGAATTCATACCGTCGTTAAAGTCGAGTAGTTTTCATTCCAAATTGTTAGATTTCGTATATCGCATTTCGCATTTCGCATTTGGCATTCCGCATTCCGTATTTCGTACTCCGTAATTTGTATTCCGTATTCTCTGTGCCGTATTTTGTCAGCAAAAAGACGCGCCAAGTCAACTCTGACATCAAGATGGACGTCATTCTAATATTTAATCATGCATTATATAAACCGCAGTGAAGTAAGGAATTACAATATTACAATACATTCACCCGTTTCTTAAGCAGGAGGTTATTTCAGAACTTCACGAACTTCACTTCAACCTTAACTTACCTAAGAGACACAGGCCGGTGGTTATCAAAGGCGTCTTGTACAACTAATAAGCAAGCACGTAATAATCTTGAAGTACTGTGTGCGCTATCAACATACATCCAATTGCCCACTATGTTGTGTACACGACGTCATCCTAGTGAAGGCCTAGAGTCGGATGTCCACCTTCGAAGCCGGCCACAACCTAGAATCCCTAGAGAAGCTGCAAAGACTTTGGCAAGTGGGCACATACACCCTCAAATCTAACGCTGGGATGGTTGCTCCTGAGTATACTATTAGTTTTTCGAAAACGTGATGACAAGATTGTATTACAGGACGACTATAGTCATAGTCGTAAGTTGAGGGTTCGACGGGAGTATGGTGTAATTAGTATCGAGGTTCGAAGCAGGAGGAGAACCATAGTTAGCAGAACGTATAATGGTTTACTTTGTCACGTTCTTATTTTGATAATTGTCTCACAGCCATAATGAAATAGTTACGTGGAGCCAGATTCATGCTTCATTAGACAAAGTTCAACGTGCTCCGCCGACTTCCCCTTGATCGTTAAATTCGGTCAGAACCAGATTCTGAAGTGGCCAGGCGATCCAGCTTTCCCATTCTTTCCCAATCTTACGATGTATAGTCCGAAGTAGAGATCTGCTCATGCCATGCATATACCAGAGATGATCTACCCTATTAAGTAACAAGGAGTAATGTGCCAGGAGGACGAGTGCTTCCGGCTTTTGCCCTTTGACCATAGCGAAAAAGGCTTCAGGCACTTTAATTGGCCAGCCGTAAACCACCAATATCATGTCAATTTGGCGGTCGATGGATGACAATGCCACGAGCCCACAAGCTTCAATCAGCAGAGCCAGGGTCTCATTTAATACTTCTACATCAGAAACATTGAGTTTCTCAGTCGGTGAATCCCAAAGTTGACTCAGGGCTGTCAACCTAGCGCCTACTTCAGGATCAGCTGCTTTAGCTGACCCAGGCTCCATATAACGAGGTTGTAAAATTAAGGTCATTGAGCCACTCGCCATCCATCCCCCAGCTGCTTTGAGCAGAGTATAAACACCGCGCAGGAGGCTAGCCCACTCGAGATTTGAATGTTCTTCAGGAACCAGTGTGTCTGAGAAAAATAAGTTGCCGGTTTGATCGGAGGATGCCCAAGCGTATGCTGCATTGATTGCGGAGAAAGTAAAACAAGCGTCGCAATTCTGAGGAGTGATATCCGATATAGCATTTCGGAACATCCCCAGTCCAATGTTATGATGAGCAGAAGCCTCGGTATATAGCAAGGTCTTGCGATCAGGCTGTGAGCAGGCAAGATGCAGCGCAGAGAAAGCCAAAATACCATGCAGGAGGAAATGATGAGTAAACGCGATTCGAGGAACAACCTGTTGCCAAATATGTTGCAGCTCCGGACAACTTGACAATGTGAAGCATGTCGTTGTGGTGTAAAAGTGCAGTAGCTCTAGGTTTTTAACCTCCAAACTTATCATTGTTACTGCAGGTGCTCCTCCTGATATGTTGGACGCATTACATAGGGCATTATCATCCACCTTGGGTGGATGTAAGGATTCTAATGTGTCTTCTTTAACATCTGAGGTAGAAGATGTGGTTGAAGGGGCATCAAGAAATGAGCACCTAGATTGATACCTTCTGCAATGACCACAAGAAGGCTTGCGCTCGTCGCACTAGAAAGAAGGCGGAATATTCTCAGTCACTTGTACTTTGGCGGTTGGGATCAAATGAACGAAAGCTTGGGGGCCTCAGTAACCTTTATAACAATGATAGGTATACTGGCAGCATCTTTGACACTTGTCCCAAGAAAGGAGTATCGTACCTTGATCTTCTCGTGTTTGCATTGCTGACATCCACTTCTAGATTTGCGATGGGGTCTCCGTTGCCCAGGAGCCCTAGGATTAACCGTTGGTGTGATTGGCATATTGCAGCTGCTCATTAGCCAGGATCTCAGTACGCTTCAGGTCAAGAAGGAGATGCGAAGATACATCAATGATATAACGACGAATCTTGAAGAGGAGATACGGTCAAGCCATGACTTCTCACGTACGACCTCAATACACTTGTAAGCGCTAATGATTAGGGAGGGCGACTGCTGACACAGTGGTGCATATAAAACGGGCGACAAAACGGCCGGTACAACTGACCAGTTGCATGACCTGACTTGACTAGATTCATACTGTAACCAGAGAGAATTTACTGACAGCGTAGGAATTAAAGTAAGGGCTATCTAAAGGGACTAGTTGGATGTCATAACCTTTGACTGCTAGATTGCAGAATACCTGTATAGGTATCCCAGACTAGGCCTAATGAGATCAGCCATGACATGGGTCACGTGGTATATGCATAGGACCCCTGGATTGTACTCTTTTAACTTATAAACGATAGATGTAGCTTTGGCGGATTGGCGGAATTGGAATGACCAAGTAGTATTTTAAGCATTTCTAATGTCTTTTATTCATTCTCATCCCGAGGAGTTGCTAATCAGGGGATTGTGAACCGACTATCAGAGCGGACATTATCCACCCGCAATCCGAACGGACCTTATCTCCCCCGCATCTCACCCACGGCAAAGGTACGGACTGTGTGACGCCCTAGCATAAGTAGAGGTACCTGAAATTCGACCTAAATCAACTTCTTCGTTGCCAAATCAACAGAATCTATCACCTTCAATATGGTCCAATCTATTGTTCGAGTGGCCGTCACGCAAGCAGAGCCCGCCTGGCTGGACCTTCAAGCTGCGGTCGCTAAGACATGTGTGCTCATCACCGAAGCAGCGGGGAATGGCGCGCAATTGATCACATTCCCGGAATGCTGGATCCCTGGATATCCATGTTGGATATGGTGATTGCCTCTAGTTGCAATAAATGTCAGGCACGGTACTAACTGCCTTCTTGGAATAGGACCCGGCTGGTGGACTTCGATATGAACGTAGAATATGTCAAGAACTCGCTGAAGATCACCTCCTCCGAGATGGACACTATTCGCGACTGTGCGGCCAAAAATAATATCGCCGTCTCTCTGGGCTTTTCCGAAAACGACAATAATTCCGTCTACATCGCCCAAGCGCTCATCGGTCCCGATGGAGAGATAAGCATGCGCCGCCGGAAAATGAAACCCACACACATGGAAAGAACGGTTTTTGGTGACGCGTCCGGAGACTGTCTAACCAGCGTGGCCGACACGCCTTTTGGGAGGGTGGGTGCTTTGGCGTGCTGGGAACATATCCAGCCATTGCTCAAATTTCATACCATCTCGCAGAAGGAGGACATTCATGTTTCGGCATGGCCTAGTGTTACGCCTCATACTGGGGGGCCGGATTTCTGGTCGATGTCTGCTGAAGGTAAAGAAGCCTCCATTCCATGCCAACCTGACTTTTAGCACCTCGAGTTGAATTGCTGATCGCGCGTATAGGTTGCCAAAACCTTTCCAGAACCTATGCCATTGAATCCCAGGCGTTTGTTCTGCACACTACAGCGCTAATAACAGCAGCCGGCGTCGATCGAATGGGCACTTCGAAAGGGGCTCTGATGTCGAGTCCAGGCGGTGGTTCATCAGCGATATTTGGTCCCGATGGAAGGCGACTTACCGAGCCTGTAGATGACACCACTGAGACCATCTTATATGCGGACTTGGACTTGGATTCTTGTATCAAAGCAAAGCTGTTTGCCGATGGTCTGGGCCATTACAGTCGTCCAGATCTGATGTGGCTGACTGTGGATAAGGAGGTCAAGAAGGTAGTCAAAGGCCAGGAGAATGATAACGTAAAGCATGAGGAAGACTAGATAGATATCTCAATCAGCCTTCGGAGTTTAATCGCATAACAAATGTTTTAATCTTATTAGCAAAAGATATTGTTTCTGATGACTATCCAAGTTTTGTCTCCGCTCGCAGTGAAACCAAGACATCATCCCCAAGCAAACACTCCACTAATATGTGCCACCACCAAATAGCCAGTTGAAGTCGTCAGCGTTGACCAAATCTCCAAACACGTTCATGTCGCTCATATTTATTGTGTCTGGAAAAGCTTCGTCTTGATTATCCAAGTTATCTATAATCGCCATCAAATCCTGATCTAAAACAGAATTGTCGAATGTATCTTCACCAGGGACGTCATTGGAGTCGGTGGAGGTGCCGCAAACACCAGGATCTCGTTCAGCTAACCCTGATGACTCGTCAAACCAAGACTGAGAAGCTCCTGCATTGGAAGACTTGGGCGATCTGTTAACGTGAGCTCCATTTTGTTCGTCAATGCCTGATGTATCGAACATGGGTATACGGCTTGTTGATATAATGGGATGACAGAACTCCAATGGCAGAGCACCAACAATTTGCCACCTGAATGCCAGTACCCTTATCATTTGAATGCTTTTATCGGCTCTTGTCGGCCACCCTTTCTTTAATCCCTTCAGCAGATACATACATGACCTCAACCACCGTGTGCTTTGTCTCTTTAAAGAAGAATTGCTGCTTGTCGCATTCATGAGATGGACAACTGCGGCGCTCAGGAGATGATGAATGATGACAGGATTGGCGAAGGCGAATCCATAGGCCTCAAGAAATATCCGAACAAGGCGGGTCGCGGTCGCAGCTGCTTGAGTGAGGGTTCGTAATACTAGATTTGAGACGCCCAAATCGACTATCTCCTCCGACTTGCAGACAGTCGTCCATCGAAGAAAAGGAGGCATAGTTAAAAGTAGAGCCATCTGATACGCCATGTGGAAAAGTAAAACAGGTTTCGAGGGTGACTTGGAAGGGAGTTCCAGTCGGGTGTCAATAGTTTTCAAGAAGTCATTAAGTTTTTCATAAGTTGTCAGAAGAAGTCCCAACTTTCTCGACACCGACAATGATTCGAAACCAGGAGCGTATCTTTGTTCTTAGCTTCATGATCCTAAATGAAGAGAACAATTTTGACCTACATTTGATCCATATATTGGTCATGAAGATACCACAATTTGCACTGCCAGGCAAATGAGATCTGAGACAAATCTGCTGTTGGCTTACAGAAAGTGGTCTCGAAGTCAGGAACATTAACCCGACGCCAGGACAACGCGCAATTTCTCCCTAGTATAGAAATAGCCGTCCGATCAATAATAAAGAACATCCAAAAGGTCTGGATCTCCTCAGGACTAGCTTGAATGGATCCACGGGTGATCTCGTCGAGTGCCAGGACATGAAGGCGTAGGTGAACTGCTATACCAGCGGCCATAGAGATAAACATCCATCCAAATTGATCACGGCCCAAGGCAAGCGATCGCCAACTGAGTATGCATAGTCCTTGTACCACTGCCAAAGATGGTGAACGTCTGCAGCAAGTGAAAGCTAGGCTTTCTGCATATTCTGTAAACGAGTCTCCAATCAGCTCAGCATCATCTCTATCAGAGAATGCCGCACCCGTTGCTAATATAGCATTGTGGAGGAATACCAATTCGTAGCTTTGATAGGGGTATCCCATCAAGAACTCGTTCGATCGGTATACAACAAATTGATGGTCAGGATTGATATGCTCTAGAAAAAGGTCCGCGAGATAGCACAAAAGTTCTCGATCATGAATGTAAGCAAGCATTTGGTTCGATAACCCTATCTGACCCGGAATCGTTTCCATACTTGATTGGATATATTTATGGTGGTCTTTGGGTGAAATTGAGAGGTCGTCGATGATTGTGACCCCGTCTCCCATGTTAGTTCTCCACATCATTACACCCATTTCCTCCATCGCTACATCTGATCTAACCCCTGCTGCATCCGGTTGAGGGTCTATAGTTTTCATTGTACTGCTGGTCGCGTTGAGAAGCAATTCGTGACGTCGTTTGTCGTCTTGCTTAATGCGTTCGGCTTGAGGATTGGTGGAGAGGAGCGACACTGTGTCCATGTCGGCAGACCCTTCATCCTCTCGATGATCATCGCCGGCCAAAAGGCCAAGTAGAGTGTGGACTTGTTCCTCAAGTGCGTGCACATAGTCCTCGTCCCAATATTTGCGCCTTCCCCATGTCAGTATAGACCAAAGCATGTCTCGTTATTCATATGCCTTACTTTCGGGAGCGGGGTACGGTCTGATAGATGCATTCTTTGGAGCATTTCTTACACGACGAACATTGCGGCTTCTCCCTATCACACTGAGAGTAAAAAGGACTTGTCAGCTGAAGTGAAGTGATTTCTGCTACGGGACTCACTTTCCGTTTAGCGACCCGGCACGGATTACATGCGATAGAAATCTGGCTGGCATGTGTCGCCGTGCTGGTCATTTGCGCTTTCTGCGAGAGCATGCGGTGAGTTATATCTGCAAGCAGCAATCGATCGGCTCAGAACATGGAGATCGCGGTCGGTCATTACATATATAATCGCAAGAGAGAGTAGTACGGTCGTGGTGACAATGGGAAAGCAAGTTGATGGTGGTTGTCACAGTGTTATCTTGATATGAGATAATTAAAAGAGGGGGCCGAGGGCTTGTCGGTAGACCTCGTACCCGGCATCAATGCTGCGGAGTGGCTGAAACTTTCCGTCTCAAATACTTTGGACCTAGAGATCCATCTGGAAGTGCGTATGGAAGTATTAAATTCTTCCTCGCCCTCTACACGCCACATGTGATGGTATGATACGCCTTGCAAGATGGACTGCTCGGCCCAACGGTTCGAATGTACAAATGCGCTTTGGAAAGGAAGCACATGAAAAATGTCAGCCAGCTACATTCCATATGCTATGCAAGGAATATCGCCTTGGTCCATTGGTCCGCACGACGCGGTCCAATCCCTGTCAGCCTTGTATCTTGTAATCCAGTCAGGCCTGTTCGCCGTTGTAGATTGTTCTGTGGCTCTTCGAAGGGTTGGACGGGTTGCCACGCACCGAGCTTCTATCACCAGCTCCCACACGAGTCAGTGGGTGCGATTATCCAACTTAAAGTTGTCGCTTGGCTATCGGTGCGGACATTATACCTCCGCACGCTAATACCCCCAGAGTGACAACCACTGCGGAGCCATTCAGCTCCGGTGGATAACTATCATGAATTCTACATATAGAAAAGCGCTTCAAATGCCATGGACGAAAACAAGCGAAAGAGCTGATCATCGGTTCGCACAGCTCACGTCCCTACACTATCTACATTTCGGCGCCAATAACCATGTGGGGAGTCAATCTGGATCCTGATGTACCTATGGTTTATTCCATCTTTGGTGTTCAGTACCTCGGAGAGATCCCCAATACCCAGCAACAGACTCTCATAGATACTTTTACCAAATTGATCGATTCATCGGCTAAACATGTGGACCACGTAATCCAGCAAGATCCTTTGGCTCAAACCCGGATTTGGCTTGCGTACTGGAGCTCGCCAGCTTCGTACAGAGCCTGGTGGCTGGCCGCGGAGACTGTCCAGTTCTGGGACTCATTGCCGCCAGACGCAGGTATGTGGCGAGAAATCCTTAATGTTCCAAGACGGCGCACACAGTTTGGCACCAACAAGCAAGAGAATAATGGCCTGGCGCACGTCGGTACATTGACGCCAAACACAACAAAATCGGGATATTGGGGTTGTTATCGGGACCGCATTGAAGCCGCTACTCCAACTGACCGGCTTGATACCCCCCTTTCCAGAAATCCCACCCCTCAGCTGAGTTCAACGACTGTCCGACTCGGGCGCGTACGAATGAATAAATTGCCGGATAACCTCTGCTTTGTTGTTGAGGGACAAGACCATTCAGGCATCACTGTGACTGAAAAAGACCACTGGTTTGAAAACTTCGACGAAACTGTCACTAAGTGGATTACGGACATCGTCGCGGCTGGCGCGGAAGCTGGAGTCTTGACTTCGCGTCTCTGCTTCGCTCCCGAAAGTGGCAAATTTCGAGACTTGGATCCCACTCCGTTGAATTACAATCGAAAGATCCAGCTGTTCTACTTCCTGGATTTTGGCCACATGGAACGTATAGGGAGGCATAATAAGGGCCATGTGGGATTGCGCAGCAGTTTCATGCAGTCGTACTGTCCTATTGGGCCAATGGGGAAGCTAGGACAGCTGCTATTATGGGCCGAGACAAGCATATTAAAGTCGGAGGATATTGAGTGTGAGTATGTGGGGTGTCTAGTCGGAACTGGGCTCATGGCTTATGACCACCATCCGGCATTTGGAACTGCAAAGGATAAGCAGATTTTACCCACAATAAGCTGGTTGAAGAGTTGGTTTGTAAGTTCTTAGAGTTATTCTCAAATAGGAATTGAAATTGAGCTCAGCGTAAAGACCGAATCAAGACTATAAGTATAGATAGAGTGCAATGGAGTAGCGTTATGATCCACATGATAACACAACGCCTGGGGGCACTTTCACAAGCAGGGATAAGAACGAGAAGGCCCAAATCCAGATATGGAAATTCAAATTACCTGAAGCAATAGTTCTACCACCGATCCATTCGCTGATTAAAATGGGTAGAATAGCACGCCGATAATCTTTGACTTCCCTTGGTGAGCGATGAAAACCCATCAAGTGGTTCGTACGCTATTTTGCGAGGATAATTCGTGACGATTGGAGCTTTTCGAAGGAAGGATAAAAGGCACCAGTGCCCGCTTTTACTTCTAGAAGGGTAGAAGACTTCTGTTGATGCAGATATGGTTATACCTGTAGTATTAAAGATAGATATAAATAAGATAGTATCGGATGACCAAAATGTACGGGTGCGGTCATCATCAAGTAGCTCGCTAGTAAATGCGTCGAGCAGAGACCGGCAGTGGAAGAAAAGAGAACAGAATATCGGGCTTATTACCTGTAGGTCAACTCTAAGGGGGGCTTCGCTAGCTGGAAAGGTGGTTGAGCCATTAGAAGTGGGTAAATAACCCAAGCTCGCGTTCAACATTGACATAGTAGCAAATCATTTGTTCTTACCTCTGACAATAGATACTTTCACAATTTTTGCGCCAGTGTCATCGATGATCCTCCCTTGATAGCATAGTCTTGAGCCCTTATATTGAACCATGCTCGTCGAAATGGCCATTTACTCTTTGGATCACGAGGTAGATCTACGCACATAATTAAACTATAGCAAGCATGTAGGTTTACTGAAATCTTACAACAAAGGTATGAAAGCTTGAAATGATCTTTGAACAGAACAATACGTTGGTGCTTCAAGTTGCAAGGGAATATAACGAGATCTCTATGTAGCAATGTCGGTTTGTCTTCTGTATTCTTTGAAAGTCCCTATCTTACCACGGTTATCGGTCATAAATGGCAACGAGAGAGAAGGGGGTTTTAGAGAGTTTTGAAAAATCAAGTTAGGCGACGGGACATATTCCAGTTGCTGAATCAGATGGAGAGAGAGAAGCACAGGCGGCGCGCTCCTAGGTTCGATTTTGAGGAAGAGCTCTTGCATTCAACTACCTGCTTGGTTTATTTCTTTCTATATTCAGGTATTCCGCACGTGTTTCGTAAAAGACTATCCGGAGAAAAGTAGTGGTGGTAGCTGCGATGGTGGTCCAGAAAGATGGCATCCATTGAATCAAGATTGCAATGACCACGCTATCTGCCAAGAGCAAAATGGTGTCGCCTACAAGTACAGGTTTAAGTACGCCCGAGAGCACCAGAGTAGTACTTGTCGTGAAAATATTCATGTTTATGAAAGATTGATTGGAGGTTATGATAGAGTAGGTTCGAAATAGCATGGCAAAGCAGACCATTTATTGAGGGCGGGAAGCAATTGCAAAAATGTCTTGGAAAAGTGAGGGGTTAAAGGAAACATACGGCAATCTCTTCCAATAGCTACGGGGCGAGTCATTCAGCTTGGACTTGTAACGCCGTGCGTATTAAATTAGAGGTGGAAGAGTGCAACGAGTACAAATGAGTTATCTCAGCAAACTCTTCAACAGTAGGGTGCAAAACTAACTACAGCGTCAGGTCTACTTAACATGACAATCTCCGATTACCTTTTCGGGTGCAGTTGAGTGGCGCAGTTGGCTGCTAGGCCTAATTCTTGCGAGAAGGCAGTGGCGCGGCGTCGACGGTCACTCGATTAAGCTAGCGTTGATAGTCGATGAACTACTTCGGGGAAGAGACACACTGATCTGTGTAAGCACAATCAAAGTCAAGTATAGCTGTAATAATAAGAGAACACCTGAAAATAAGTCTAACGTTGTCTAGTCAAATGCTAAGATTCTTAATTTACGAAGAGATAGCATTCAAATACGCGTGATATCCTTTCATGGGAAGGCAAACGTCAATTCCATGATCATGTGTAGCTATTTATCCGGCTGCGTAAAAGGAAGCATGCAACCAGGTATAGCGATATCGAGCTAATTGGTGCTGGATTTTCCGGTATCGGCCTTGCTTGTCAACTGCAGCGGAAGCTGGGCTTTACCGACTATGTCATATATGACCGAGCTCTGATTATGGAGGTGCATTGACAGCAAACAAGTGTAAGTCATACTTTGAATGAGACTTTACAGCCAATAAAGACCATAGACCCTGGATGTGGTGTCGACATACCTGCGGTCTTCTACTTGCCGCCATGGTTTCCAAACCCGAGCTTCACGAGTATATTCCCTTCCCAAACTGAAAATCTCGAGTATCTTTGACGCGTTGCGTCAAGATACCATGTACCGTGCCGTATAAGGCTGAATACCGAATAGAATGGAGCTCAAAGGAGCCTACAAGACCGTGGCCATGAATGAGTGCCCAAATCTGTTCTATTTGCTAGGTCCAAACGCTGGTAGTGGACACACCTCAGTTCTATTTTCTACAGAATGGTATGTCTGCTGAGTGATAGACTCTTGGCATTGAAAATGTTGATATTAATTAATAGCTCGATAGGCTTGGTGATCAGGAAGCGCGCGACTTTGTTCGAGGTAAAGCAGACTGTCGAGAAGGTCCGGTGCGATACAATACCAAAAGCCCTACACCAAACTGTTCTGACTAAGATCTGTCTTAATGTAAGTTGTTGAAGAGATCTTGAGCCTCTGCTAGCAAGCCTTTCACCAATGCAGACATAACATTGGGGGCTGACTTCGAATCCAGCAATTCATGGATTCTAACTCGTAAGACTGGCTGGAATCTCCTTTCTTACCCTTTCAGCTCGGTGCGCTTTGGGTTTGTGACGAGACTTTCTAATATGTCACATTGGGTTTAAAAGTAAACGTGTTAATAGGTGAGGCTTGGGTGAGAGAGATATATTGTTAAAGAATTTGATTTAGAGTATTTTGGATGGTGCGTTGGCTCGTTGACGTATATCGAACAAGACCGGTAAAAGCACTTGAGTAATACTGACGCTTTCTTTGATATGAATATGACAGCATAATAATACTACAGAATAGACCTTCGTTCTTCAGACACTGTCATTATAGGAGTAAGCCTACTATACTTATCAAACCACTGGATAAATATCTCGACTCAACTTTGTCACGCGAGATATTGCTGTGTATCGCAGATCTTCTAAACAACTTCATAACCCTTCTTTGCTTTCAGGGTATTCACTGCCTACAGCTTACATAATTGTGTCGTCCCATCATCGAAGATCCTCACTCTTTGAACTCTTCGGTCTGAATTTTGATTCCTGGTTTCATGACCAGGGTTCCGGTCCCACGACCATCGTCCTGTTAAGCGAGAAATACCCAGGCGACTGAGTTGCGGCATGAGAGCCTCTATTCGCATTCGCTCTGTTAAATTGAACAGCGGGGCATCGACTGCATGTAAGCTGGTGGTTATCCTGCAATCACTACTGGAAGGCTGGAGCGTGGCGCTGGACACGTAGCTGAGATGTAAATTTCAGCTCTGAAATCCGCTGACATGTGGCCAATCATCACCCATGGTAGCTGATCGTCGTTCGACAGGGCAGGCAGGAGGCGTCCAGTATGATCTCCCCTTCTAACCTCAATAGGTGACCGTGAGCCATGGATTCACGCCTTCCTCCACCCGCATTACCACATGCAGACGGGGCGATCACTTATTTAGGCGCTTTCGCTCCCCTTCTCGGACGCCATCATTCACTACACAAGACGCTTTGGTCACTTCACCCTTCACGCCTATTCTTTTTGTATGGCCATGTCAAGTCTTCCGATCCTAATCACGCATCGTAGCCGCCGCAATCTCGACAACGGTGGCTGCCCAAGCAACGCCTCACGAGACTTGCGAAGCGCCACTGACTTCCCAGGCACTCTATCTGGTCGTGATACACATTTCCCTTTCGGACAGAATCCCGTACTTGGTACTCAGCAAAGCGTGCCCTCAACTTTGCACGATCAAGGCAGAGTCAAGATGGTCTCGGATCTGGCACAGCTCCCCACGTCTGATCCTGTGTCGTTTTCCAGTGCTTCTTTTACACGGTCTCATACCCTTGTTCCTGAACATTCTCTGGCAGCCCAAGATATGACAGGCACTACAACGAGTCTAATCCAAGCCACTCCGAATCTTCTGGACTGGTTCTCTTCGATTTATGCAACAACGTCCGGCGATCTCGGATATAGCGACTTATATCTTAATCTGGCCCCCGACCAGCTCGGATTACATGAAAACTCATCTCGGCAGCCTCATGGGCCAGTCATCGAACACCATGATCATCCTTTTAACTCGAACATCCATCAAAACGGCCACTATCCGGAGATGACTCTTCAACGTAATTCAGGGCAAGATATCTCTTGTCCTTGGATTCAAAACAGTCGCTCAATAGTGGATCCCATGCTTGGGTTGTCCACGTTCTTGCCTCAATTTTCTGGTGCTCCTTTCGTCAATGAGATTGCTTTTGGAAGCGACTTTGGTTTGCAGACGGTCTTGCAGGATTGCCTTCCTGCATGGTCAAATCAAAACTCAACGACATCTGAAGCTCTAGGAAATGATTCATACATACCGAAGAGCGACTGCTCTATCTTGGATGTCTCTTCCAAATCGAAAGCACGGAAGCTTGGGCGTGATGCTTCTCACATTCACCCGAAACGAGCTCGAACTCAACCGAGTCTATCTTTCGAAGCATGCCTGATTAACTTCGAGGTGAAATCAGGAGATGTCCAAAAGCGGCGACGGCGTCCAAAGCTTCCAGTTGACAAACGCAAAGAGCTTACATTACAACGTCATACTGGGGCTTGTCATCAGTGTCGGTTCAGGAAGCGTGCGGTATCTAGTATACAGGTGAAACTTGACAATATCAGTCGCTAATAGATGCTAGTGTTCCTTAGATACTCCTTGCGGTTATTGTAGGACAATAGCTGGTCAACTTGGTATTGCAAAGCACATTTGCTACCGGGACAGCCCTTTCGTATATCGCATTGCTTCCGATTGTCTGTAAATCCAACCCTATATTATGGTACGAGACTTCGCGCTGACACTTTAGCATAGATTTCATATATACCTCAGCTAAGAGAACTCTGAACTTCTTTTTTGATCCACCGAAAAGAACAACAAGGAGGTTAAGAGGCATAGCCGTACGGCCCAATGAAAGAGGCTTCTATTCTGCACCACTGCAGCTTCAAGTTTTTGACTGCGACCTACATGCGCTATCTGATGCGAATAGGGAGGTATTGCTCTCTAAGTCAAGGGTGAGGTCGGAGGGTGGTAAGGTCACTGTTGTCAACGAAAGTGATGAGTCCCTTGGCAACCGCCTAGAACAATGGGCTCTCGAGTACGGTATTGCATTTGCAAAGACACAAAATCACCGTGCCGGACGCTTGCTCTTGATTGGTGTGATGTGGATAAAGCTAAACCTCCCTGAAGTCAGGACTTTCAACCATCTCTTCTAAAACCCACTGCTAACTGGTTATATAGAGTAGGCTCGTCCAGGTGTGTATGCGTATGCTTACTCTGAACTACATACTGCGAACCGGTGTAACATACTGCTCTGGGAAATGCACAGATTCATACCGCGCGGTCGAAGCCCGAATTGATACTGGTATGCCGAACTTCGATTCACCACACTTTATTCTGTGCTAATGTCCGAAGTGGTATATCAACGCATAAAGCAGGCAGAAAGCGAGTTCAACCAGCTGCTTGAAAGTATGGTCTGGAAGTCATATGGTCGTCTCACACGCCAGCAGTCTTTCCCAGTGGCCTATGTACTATGGCAATATTTACGCTTGATGTGTCTACGCGTATCCCACATCAAGAACCTGATCACAGTATATAAGTACAAAGGTATGCTTGCCAGATTCGCATTTATACTGTGCTGAATTCATTTGTCTAGGCCTAGACTACGGACCTATCTCACGAACTACCAACGAAATGAATCACATGTATAATCTTTTACTGTCGATACATACAGCGCTCTTCAGATCCAGTAGCCCTCTTCTAATGGATTTCTCCGATGTGTCTGAGCAGGATGTTCTAGCCGGAAATCTTGAATTAATTGAGGAGGCTGCATATATGAGGACGATCAATGATAGATTCCGTAATGTTTCGTATGGAAGACACTTCCGTTCGGCTCGGGCTTTTGAACAGCAAACAGTGGACAAGCTAAGAAAGGTATTAGATGGAGAAGGGTTGAAGTTCAAGTAGGCTGCTATCAAAACTATCTAGATAAAGCTAGAAATCTACGAGTGATTGAGCTATAGCATGGGGGACTTCACTGATTGCTCCGACTGCCACACCTCTCTGTACCAAACCCAGATTTTCACCCTAGGCTATACTCAATTCTTCGAGAGTGCTATGCCAGGACGTCTTATTTGGTATCCAGGAGCCAGTAGGCCGCCACGTAGAGACTCTCCGTCTTGCACCTTAAAGGAATTTCTACTTCCTATCTTCTCTTGGCGGTACAAGTCTACATCAAGTTCGAGCATGGCGCATCATACGTCCCGCCTCCTATACTAACCATAAGTGTCGGATTATTCTTAAGTTATTCTCTCTCTGTCTTTGACTCTCGTCCAATCTACAGGCGAACGAACATGTTGCGGCCAGGTCGATCCTATATCCATCCATCTTGCGAACAACAAGACCATTGAAAGGTTACGGTCTAGACACTAGCTCCGTCAGCATTTAGTACGCAGTCATCAACAAGGGCCTACAGAACCAATCATTCATGGCATGTATCATCATCGCCATTACCGCGGGGTTAAATCCGTGCGGTTATGCGGCCGATGCGGCCGCGCGGTCAGCATTAAGGCGTTGATGTCTCCAGGGGTGCTGTTGCAACAACCAGCGAAGACATATATATAGCAGATAGACGGCTTGGACGACAGGTCAACTCGAATTGTACAGTCTTTCAATCTCATTGATCTTCACTTGTGGATTTTATTCTCAGCCAATTGGGAGATTCGATTCCCGATATAGTCCAGTGACGGAGAGTATCTATTTCAAAAGCCACCTCAAAATGGATCAGTCTAATGCTAGATCGTACCAGCTTCCATCTAATGCCGTCTGGTTTAGTATGTCAAACTCTTCCACTGCCAGTATCACTTCTGACTGGCCCTTAAGTCACCGGCTGCTCCTCTGGCATAGGCCAAGCTTTAGCAGAGTTTATCGCCACTGAGACGCCCAACCGTCTAGTAGCCACAGCGCGCAATGCCTCCGCCCTTTCTTACCTTCCGGATCGCCCCGATATTCTGAAACTTGCTCTCGATGTAACGTCGACGCAATCTGTTGATGCTGCTGTTGGTGCAGCAGTCGACCACTTTGGCCGGCTGGACGTTGTGGTGAACAACGCCGGCTACGGTATGTCCAGTGACACTGAGGCTGTACCCGATGATGCGGCTCGGCGTTTAGTTGAGACCGACTTCTGGGGTACCGTCCGCGTGATGAAACATGCTCTGCGCGTGATGCGAGAGGAGAATGTCAAAAACGGACAGCAGGGTGGTGTGGTAATGAACGTCACGTCCATGGGCGGCTTCATGGGCTTTCCCGGGAATGCGTTTTATCATGCCAGCAAGTTCGCCGTGGAAGGATTTACAGAAAGTGTCGCAAAGGAGGTGAACCCGGACTGGAATAGTGAGTAGAAGCTCGATGAGAATCGATGTTCCTAATAGCTAACGTTAAAGTAGTTCACTTCGCCATCATTGAGCCTGGCGCAGTACAGACGAACTTTGCAGCAACGATCCTGGGGCAGCCAGCCATCCACCCAGCCTACGCATCCCCGAGTATGCCAACGCGAATGATCGAAGCATACGTCAAAGATCCTAAGATGCACGAGAGCTGGGCTTTACCGACCGTCGTTGCTGGCTGCATGTATGAAGTCGTTAGCAAGGGAGGACAAATCCGGCTCCGAACACCCCTCGGCGCGGACGCATGGGGCATGGCAATGTTGGAACTTGAGCACCTGAAGAAGGAATTTGAGGAGGCAAAGGACATAGCTAACAAAGTCAGCTGTCCAGCCCAACTGGAGGCCATCGACTTCCTGAAGAGATCATGATTTCATAGAGAATCGCAACGTTTTGTTTGAAAGTAGCAAAGCCTAGGGCCGTGCGAAAGTTAGTTGGGGAATTGAGTGACCTAGGAAATGGGCATCACATTAGAAGCTGTTACTTCACTCGCTCTGTTGGAATCTATGACAGAGTTTGGTAAAGCTGCCGAGTCGCAACCCCTTTTCATCCATCTATCGCTAATCACCCTGCCGCCTTTCCAGCCCAAACAGTCTATAGCCTATCTTAAACCACTTACACTGTTTTGGAGCGCTATAATTACGGTGATATACCCAATTAAGCAATAGTGCATGTGAACCTACACAGCTTGATCCAGCACGCTAAGCCTATCGTTCTGATACGACTTATAGCTTCTTTATGGCACATTCTTACGGCTAAAGGCCTTTTCTGTGGGTGGTATTCTAAGGCAGAAATACTACCGTGCTTCTATTCGATATGCCTTGCCAAATCCACTTTTCGTGACCATAACACTTGACTCATGGTTCATGTTTTTATCGTTTATAAAATCTATAATAAAAGGACTAACTTTAATCTAGTCAAATTTTATCTCTCCTGACAAGACAACTACCTGTAGAACTTATTGAATAGCCCTGGCTATAAATTACACAAGCTATCATTGATTACTATTAAAAATATCTATTCCTTGAATTATCTGGAATAAGTAGTCCTACGATTCTTTTGAATAACACTATATCCTGTGATCTCCACTTACGGCTCTCTTGTGCAGCTCTTCTCCCAAACCTTAGGCCGTAAGCTATTATGTGTTCGTAATATATTGCTTAGTATTCTAATTATCCACGTATCGACCAAGTTTACCACATCCACTCTCTTATACGAAACCGATATATGCACCCCATTAAATACTTCTACATAGGTTAAACCCTTCTACGAGATCATGTAATCCGCCCAGGCTGGTGTATCCTACCGTTAACATTATCATCTATATAACAAGTGACTCAAGCATCACAAGTTATGAGAAAGTATTCTCACTATGTAAAACTTAACCAATACCGAATGCAGCGATAAACATAGTACATATCCGCTATTGCTGTCTAGCTTCGTATACCACATAGCCATCGCCCTGCCCTGATGCAGAGCGATAAGCGAGTATGATAGGGCGCAGGAGTTCGTTGGCGTCTTACAGCTCCTAGCGAACAGGGGAGGGAGAAAGGTCTTGACCGCAGCCAGAAGTATACAGAGGCTAGTAAAGTTAAATTGAGTCGAGCCAAGTCAAGCAAAGTCAATCAGGTCAAGCCAAGCCGAATCGGATGAAGGAAGTCGTGGTGAATGCGGATTAAAACGAAGCGTGGGTATATAGATACGCAAAAGCCTGCGTCTTGACTAGAATTTGTTTCAGCTTCATTTGGGAGATGAGAGCCTCGAAACTTTTGAGGTGGTTGTAATGGGTCCTTCGATCTCCGACAGCCCAATGAGAGCTTGAGGAAGCTGTTGATGAACATGGGCCGTGCTTATTTATGTCACAGCCTTACATGCGACGATCTGTAGCCTTCAAATGATTTAACGGGCTTCTAGGGATATACCTAGTCATATGCACGAATCCTGCTTAGCTGCAGCAATGGCTGCCTGGAAGATATCTCCCTCCTTAGAAACCTTGTATTTTTTCGGGGCACAGCTTTAAATAAGGCTCTGCTCCATCTATCATATCTTACAAATTGAGCACACCAGCCTTCTTATGTGGTGAGCTTGTTTATCTACTCTCCTTCATCTGTTCCCACATCGAACTTGATTCTTCTAATGAATTCTACCGGCACGTATACTATACTACCGCTCCACTGGGGGAGTCGTCATTTATGGATATCAGACTGGATTGAAATTTTTACTTTAGGCTTCGCGCCTCTTATAGCACATATCTTATCGGGTGCTCCTCAGCCTTCCCACCTATGTCAAAGCCGACCAAAATGGCACGATCGACTTTGTACGTTCAACCCAACTTCAATTTTATGGCGTTATGCAGCTATTACGGATCGACGCATTCGGGCGAAGACATGGAGTTCGATGGATATTGCAGCTAGTAATGCTTTGTTTTGGACTTCTCGAGGATGGGACGGATCCGAAGCCATGGTAGTCCGCAGTCGACCATATGCTAGATGCTTGCCAAAGAAGGAAAATGTCGAGATATTCTCTTTGGAGATGCTAAAAACCGTCATTGTGGTGCTCCAAGGTATCCAAGCCCTAGCCGGCATTCTGGGAAACTTCACCTCTACTGGCAATTACACTACAATGGACACGGTCAGTGGGTTGTTCATCCCAATAGCAATGTGTGGTCTTTTGCGCCTCTGTGCTGCACTCTGGCTCACGGATGACTTCACTTTCATGGCCGAAAACTCTACCTTCTTAAAATCTTTACCGAACGATCTTAATAAATTTGACATACAATGGTCGGTCGATAGCCTTGTTGATGAACACGGCGGATACCTCTGTCGTAGAAGTCCCACACCACTTCGCGCTTGGGGAAGCAGAATATTCCGAGCCTTTTACATAAGTATCTTTCTAGGGCTTTGGGGGCTTACGTTTCTATTTATCACACCTTGGGTGGGGACTTTTGGCTGGGTAGGCATATGGACGACGACTTCCTGGATGCTAGGGTTATTCTACATAACTATCCTTACTCCGTTGATTGCCGTCTTTGTATTCTATTTCGTTCAAGGACCTATCACATCAACTATCATTCCTTGCATTTCAACATGGTGGTATAAGGCCTATTCCATATTCATTACGGCTTTTCTCGTTGTACTGGTCACAATCGCCTCTATTGAGACGAGAAAGACTGTTTGCGGGAAATACACCAGCCTGGCGGCTCAGTATGGAGATCCATGCGCCACTGGAAATATACAGCTACTCAACATCACCACACCAAGTATAAAATTTGGGCTGACCCAAGATTTGGGAGAAGGTGGTGAGTTTGTGAAGGTTAACTTTACTGGAATTTGTCTTGGTATTCTCGGTTCTAGTAATAGATAAAATAATGCAAGGTGATACTGTGGAGATGTTTATGTAGCCAGAATACATAGTCATAACAAATGTGGGAATCCTATCTTTGATTCGTGACGATTATTTATTTATATTGAAAGCAGAATCCTTATTTCTAGATAAAAGAATCTCAATTACTAACTTCGAATGCATAAGAATCTCTTTATTTTCTAAACCTATCTTTTAGCTCTGACATTTCAATGCAGATTCAGGCTTCATTGAGAGTATAATTTAACGACAGCTTAATTACTATACTCAAGTACTATGAATAGGTTACACAATCGCAATGGTATGCCTCTATCTGGTCTATCGTAAGTTAGAAAAGGGGGTTTAGAGTCGATTCATCTCTAATCTTAGGCTCATATGTTCGTCGGTTCCTTTTTCTTTTTGTGTGTGTGTGTACCGGTAAAACATAGCCGAATATAGCCTTCCTCGTAAGTTAGATACTGTACCAAGCAACACGCCCGAAGACACTTCCTACCCTTCGACACTGGCTACTTTGTCTATTCGAAAACTCAAGTAGTAAAGATTATGGACGCTGCTTTTCATCATCTTGATAAACCCAAAAGAGAAGATACATACCGTTCCACTTTCTATTTGAATGAAAAATAAGTATCATATCTATTTAGAGATAATCAAATTTCAATCCTCTGACCATGCTTTATGTCTATCCAACAAGGTATGGACAAGCTTGAGCGAAGGAATATCTAAAATAGAAGAAGTTGAATATGTCTAGGCGCTATCCTGGATTGTAACCTGACGACAAGGTCCTAGAATGGTGAGATACCCTTGGTCAACTGAGCTGGTAGAATCAACATTTCCTGTCGTTAGTTTAGTCGAAACACCAATGATTGTAATAAGTTTTGACGTTTTCGGCGATGTAATTGACTCTATAGAACTGGATCTTCGCCACGACCATATAGGGTTTTTTCGAGTTGCGAATTCCTCGGGAGCATTTCGCGAGTGCCAGAATAACTAAGCTAATACTCCGTTTCTCTATATTCCTGCGTATTACTCTGATCTGATTAAAGTATGTAATATTTAGAATACCAGAGCCGAGATCGCCATCAGTCTATCCGACGGTTTGGGTAAGCTTGAGCGATGACTATTTTTCCAGTAGTCTAGCCCACCCATATAAAATAAGGCGCATTTGTTTACCTTTTCTATGACTGGATTTCCAGAAGAGGTGTTGGTGACCGAAGTATAGGACTCATTCTTTGCAACACCCATCCGCGACGAAGTAGTGGGCTTTCATCAAAGGGTTTGAAGTGATCTACAGGTCCTAAAGAATAACCCTGTGGGAGTACCGGCTAGCTAGCATTTTCGTAGCTGCAATGCCTATATGAGGGTCCCAGGATGCAAATAGCCCAGCAGATTTGGCTGCTATACAGGTAGCGGGAGGCGTCGTTCCTCGCCTGCTCACCTCAGTGACTCACGGTCGCAAGTCGAACGAGGGGTATCGCCTGGCCAAGCGATCCGCTTTCAATAAGGGCACAAATGCAGGGATACAGCTCCAAGCAGATTGTGGAGCAGAATGGAAGAGATCCAAGTCGCTTGGCCCAATGTCTAAAAGTAGTAGTTCACCGATGACAGCTAGGTTGTTCATACTGCACCAACCTCAGTGGCGGCAAACAACGATAAATATGTGCATCTGCGTCGTCACCCTGGTCAATGATTATGTATGACAGGGAGAGCTTGCGTGATTTCCGATAAATTACAGAGATGCCTCGTCCACTTCGGCACCTACAGCCGGTGAGAATCTCTTGTGATACATTCGGTAATACGGCTGGCATCAAAGAGTCTCTATCATGTCTTTACCTCTTCCCCCAGCATCCACATCGACTCCCACAGAAGTGGTTCCTCAAGAGGAAGGTTAAGCGAAGTTGATGTGAAACAGAGATTCTGAATGCCCTATCATAGAAGATGCAATTGACGCAGATATTAGGGCGCACAGAGCGAATCAGCCTACGCCGATCGAATATTGGTTCGACATCATCACTAACCTCAAAGGTCGTCAATTACACGTATGAGAATGACCGTCGATATCATGCGTTCCGAGTTGGGAAATATCCTCTCCCTAATGGTGAGAAGGAACAGGATCGTCTTGATTTATTTCATCACATCTGCAAGCTACTATTGAAGGGTGATCTATTTCGCGCACCCAATTCACCGGATCCTCAGCGGGTGCTCGACTTTGGTACAGGAACTGGAATTGTGTGTTGCATTCTCCTGTGTCTTTCACCAGCAGTAGAGAAATCTTGATTATCCCAGAAGTGCCCATAATCATTCTCCTCCTGAGGGTTCTTGATCTTACATTGGCTATCTTATTTCCTTGAGGCGAGTGGTGATCATAAAGACCTCTGAAATGGCGTTCTCTGTATTGCTGTTCCATCAAAGCTGAAAAGATAATCATTTTAAACTGTATTGAATGCGGCTTAGCGGTACTGATCACACTTTTGTGTTAGTTGGCACTCAATATCGCAGACCAGTTTGCCAGCGCCGAAGTAGTAGTAACTGATCCCGATTCCGCCTCAATGGGTAGCGCCCAACTGCCAATCCGTGATCGACGACATAGAAAGCGAATGGAACTTCGGCAGGCCGTCCAACTTCATTCACGGTCGCAACATGGGCGGCTCTATCCGGGACTGGGACAAATTATATACCCAAAATATGTCAGCATCTCCAGCCCGATGGATGTGCTGAGATCCAGGAGTTTGACACGTGGTTTGAGTCGGATGATGACGTTAAACTTAAGAATGCGCCAAATGTCCCCAAGATGCTCCAGGAAGTTGCAAAGGCGAGCCAAAACTTCGGAAGCAGTTGGATATCGCGTCCGAGGTAAAGCAAGTGATGCAGGATTTGAAAGGTGACAGACAAGGTTCACAAGGTATACCTTGACGAAACAATTTCATCTCTCCTGGCTAATCATCTCATCTATTCTCCCAGCTCCCAGTAAGCCCATGGGAAAAAAGACTCCCTAAAAAAGCAGATCAGAACGTTCCAACTCTTGCAGATGCTTGACGGTATCGAATCGTACACGTTCGCCTTCCTGACCCGCGTGAGGGGCTGGAGCATGGACGACGTCGAGGTTCTGCTCGCCCACGTGCCCTCTGGAATTGAGAAGTCAGCAAAACCATCTTGACACTCGCGTGCGCTTCGTCTATGGGTGGAAACATGTCGGGAAGTACTGTAGATATTTGGGGTGGGGGCTTCTTGACAGCAGGTAATCTGCGGCTATGAACCAATAATATCCATAGGTAGCAGCGATATAATCAGGCTATGGCGTCATTGAGAGCCCCTCCTAAAGTTTCTTGAGACACGAATAGAGGATATTTGTTTTCAGCCTCGTGTATGCTAGTGGTATCTACAGGTGATGTTTACTGGTGGGAGAGTTTTTAAGTTTAGCAAGGGACAATCCTTCATCTCATTCTCGAGTTCCTTCTTGAACACCCTTCTGGTTACCTCTATCCACTCCTCGTTCAATTTCTTCATGAATTTTGTCTTCACATCCTGCTTCGCACTTCCTTCTTGGCAGATGGCTGCGAGCGAGACAAAAGGTCAAGGTTCAATGTGGGGGGCCGGGTGGGGGGAGTTTGGCCGCCGGCACAAACCATTTTGCTCCCTAAATTCCTCATCTAGTGTGCCAAAGTGGCTTTTGATGTCAGGACGCAGACTTTGTGTAACAGGAATCTTCTCACTCCTGTCAAGTGTACTAGCTAGCCAATCACTGCACTAGGCTTCAACGACCATCATCTCAGCGCCATTAACGCTTAGACGGAAGAAGAACGTGAATATCATAATTATAAATCGTATATCTGCTCTATCTCAGGTTGTAGTCAAGGGGGCGTTGGGCGGCTTTCCGGCGTTAAATTGGGAACGCTTGCCCTAGACTACATTGAGCTTTACGATTGTCATGGTCAATGAACTAACGATCTAATTAATTAGTGCGGTATTGAGTTCATACTTGAAGAGCCGCGCCCAGTAGAATTCATGCTACGATTCATATACGTCACAAACTTAATGTCCTAAGTGGTCTGCACATGTAAATTGATGTCGTAGGTAACCATCACATGCTAATTAATCTAATCTTGAGGGCCGTAAGCCATTATCATTGGAGAACCAACTCGCTGTTATGATATGACGACTTCTAAGCACTCATAATTGGTAAACCCAATTGGACATTGGGACAGAGGTCATTGTGTATATAATCATCAAATTTCCCCCGAAATCTTTGTGCTGTTCAAATTATCCCCTATCATTTCACAATACCTCGCATACTTAAACTCAAGATGCCTGCTGCCGCTAAAGACTACACCAACAATGCGATTGATGCTGGCAAACCAGAAGCCAAGAATGCATCTGACCACGCAGCAGCATCAGGCCAAGAAGCCATAAACGCTGTGAAAGCTGCCACCTCTTCAGTTGCGTCTGCAACCAGAGTCGCAGCTCAAGGTGCTCAAGATTGGTCTGCCCAAGCAAAAGAAGATACCAAAAATACCGCGAATCATGTCTACAATAAGTCTCAAGAGACCGCCAGCTTTGTTCTCGACAAATCCCAGAAGAAAGCTCAAGAGTTGGGTCGTAGTACCAAAGACCGTCTTGAAGATATAAAACAGACTTCGACAAACCTGCTCGATCAGATCATTTCACCAGAGCTTCGTGATCGATATGAAAATGATATCCGTCAATTTGCTAAAGACAGACCTCTAGCTTTCGTAAGAGCTTCTTTTCCCTACCTACAAACTGTCATGAAGACTAATTGGACTGTAGTCATTTATCGTTATCCAAATGGTCGCCCTATCTATCCCATTTCTTGTCGTAGCTACGATAGGCACATCCACCTTCCTCTTCGCCTTTGGATCCGCACTTGTCTCTTCGCTCGCTGTAACAGCTTCGACGATTACTTTCTTCCTGCCTTTCATAGCAGCTTTGTTCCTTATAGGCACAGTCGTCTGGGCTTGCCTTGCTACCGCTTTCTTTTCCACAAACTGGGTCTATTATCATGTATACGATAAATCTGAATTCCAGGTTGAAGTTAAGCATGTTGCGGGAAGGGCGGAGAGATGGAACAGAGAGATTGAAGAGAATGCTGAGAAAGAAGCTTGGGGATATATAGAAAATGTTGAGAATGTGGTAAAGGATGGAAAAGGAGGGTTGCAAAACGGCATTAGTGAGGGAAAGAAGATGGCGAAGAACACTCGAAGAGAGCTTCAGAATGGTCTTAGGGATGCACAGAATGAGGCGTAGAGTTGAGATGATGGGTCTAGGATGTTAAATTGTCAATTGTACTCACAGGAGTGGAGAGTAGTTGTAGATAACATTTCGTAACATGTTACTCGTGCAAGGGGGTATTAATAAGTGTTTTACCCGCTGCACGCTATGTAGTTTATAGTTTTATCTATCATTAAATGTTTCTCACGTAGAATATCAAATAGGCATGCGACAATTCCTTAAACGCTTTATTTCTAAATCAAATAATTAGGAAAAGAATTGCAAATATAAAGAACGAAATACTATATCAGATACATACAGAGTCGTTTTCAAAGAGTGTTACCGGATGACATAACCAGCCTGTAGCAACCTCTTGGTGCCCGCCAATTTCCTACTCATGGTCCCATATTACGTTTCTTGAGCCTGAAAGCTGTTATGTCTTGTCCACGATAGACCGTCCACGAGATACCTCATTCCAGGCGAATCATACAACCAGTCAGCATTCCCACATGTCGGGACATATCGCGGCCTGTGTTGAGCAGATCGCCGACAATTGTATCACTGTCAAGGGCGGTCTTCGGGCGGCGAAATCAGCAATTACCTTTGTATTACATTGCTTGAACACAAAGCCGGGTATAATGCGAAGCAGTTCCTGAATACCTGATCGGTTTAGATACATCTCCGCTGCATCCATGACTGTATAACACCAATCACCAATTGGCGGTCACTTTGTTTGAGTCCCTCGTACTCGTTGGGTCACTTGAATATTTGCAGTACCCTGGATTATTCTTTTTGACAGTAATAGCATCAGTACGCCTCAAGGTTACCCTCAACACTATTTGTGGCCTTTCAACTACTAAAGCTGTCCCTCGCTGATGGTGTACATTAGAGTGCTGTTGGGGTCGGGAGACGGAAGCGACTCCATGGTACCGCTGGGATCTATGATCATGGTGTGTCGACAAAAGTTATCTTTGACTGTATGGTGTTGAGTATGGCCATCGAGTCCTTGCGCTTGCACAGAAAAGGATCGAGCAGTTCGTCCAGTCCGAAACTTGTGTGGGCGAACCTGCCATTACGGGGGTCCTCAGTTTCGTGGCACACTGGATACGTGTGGTCGTTGTTGTCCATGATCCCTGTTCGTGTTCGTACACGTGCCTATGTCAGCTGGCGTCACTATGTCCCAACAGTATGAGAATGCTAACATCCTGACCAACGTGTCGGCAGAGATGGTCGAGTCTATGTGGCAGGAGTTCTTCGAGTCTGTATTCTTCGACGCGTCCAGAATCGACGACCTGATGAGCAACGAGTATAAAACCATACTGCTGGGGAACATGGATGATGTAGCTTAGTACTTTAGGTCATACTTCATGTTCGACAGTAGCGAGGTGTCGAAGTCAAGGTTCATCGGCGCAAACCTGTGTAAGTACGAGATCCTCTTGTGCGACACGAGGAAGACGACAAGGAGTATGTCTAGTGCAACTAGAGGCACTGTGGTGTTCCAGACGAAATACCCGTACGAATGCTACTTGGTCGGCCATTGATCGAGGAGCATAGGGATACGACGCCGGGGACCTAGTTGACGACCATACCGGTGCGATGTTGTGTGTTAGACGAACAAGTTCCTGTATATGGCGGAAGATTGGAGGTGTAAGGAGCGCAAGAAAGCTGAAGCTGAAGGTCAAGTGGTCGTGGTCGGTAGGTTTCCATCTCAGGATAGGAACACTGCTCTCCCTATGAGAGTAAGTCACTCTTCCATGAAGGTACCTGTAGATATCTGCTCGCTCAACAACACCGGTTCAGATGGGGGCGAGGTTTGGTAGCGATGCGGAGCAGGCCTCGGACAGGGGTTGGTGTGAGGGAGCATCATGGAGAGGCTTATGAGTTGCGTTAGTGACCCTGATGGCGAACCAGCCGTTAACCCACCATGCCTCGGGAGGATTTGCTGGGAAATGTACGACCTGCAGATGCTCAAACTTGAAGGCGATGGGAACCATGTCCTTCTCTGACAATTGCTGGATGTCGTAGGTGGACAAGTTTGAAGGCATAGTCAACTGCACGATCGGCAAGCACGGGCCAGGAAAACATGTATTTTTCCCCTTAGTAATTCTGACCTTTCGGCTATATATATCTTTAGCTATTGCGTAACCGTCGGTTGCTATATGTCGGTGGCGAACAATGATCAAATGACCGTGGCTTTGCAAAAGACTTAATAGGTTTCCTTCTCGACTCTAATACTAGTATATTATAAGAGGGGTGTTTGCATCAACCTTCTCAATAGATAGAGTTAACCATGAAAGGCTCTGTTCTTTTGGGATGATTTTATCTGAGCAGGACTTACTTACTTGATATACTGTAGCCAGGGTTTCCGTCTGGTTGGTTACATGACCGAAGGTAGGGGGTGGACGGGGGAGAACCACGTGTCGTGAGAAGTAAAAGTAGAAACGATCTCCTATGAACATAATCTTTCGGTACTCCACGCCGCTTACCTAACCATCTCCGGCCGCGATGTTACAAGGGGCCAACCGCTTCGCGTGCTGTGACCTGATACCTACTAAAACACTTGATCGTTTCATCTTGGCATTGCAAAACCTGCGGAGAGGCTTTCTTCTCCTAACCCTCATTCCCCGCCCTGTGGTCGATCAATAATCTACCTTGTTGACATGTGTCCATGTTTCTACAGTTGGTAAGCGAAGTTAGCAATAGATGAACTGGAAATCTATGGGGGCATCATTAGGTGTGAGACTGTAGTATTGGGAACTGAGATGCAATCTGAAAATTACTATACTGCTCTTTACTAACTATCAACCATTTGGTATAGAACGTGTAGAATGGATACTTGTGCAGGCGGTGAAGATCATGTGATCATTTGACATTATTCAGCAGGTATGATGGACTTTAGTAGTTCTAATCAAAATATATACTTTTGCTGTCCTTTAGAAATCGCTAGGCATATGCCGATTTGTTTACGGCACAGGATCGCTTATCGCTTGTAGAGGTAGGAGTTTCGTGTTTGCGTTGTCCCAAACCGATCGTAAGTCCAATTCTGCCGAGGTATATAGTCAACAATTACATAGTAAGAGAATCATCCGTGAGAGCTAGAGGGCAACGATTTACCTGAATGGGCCTTGTTTCTATAAGAAAATGTCATTAGAGGGAGTTACATATATCCTTGCTATCTAGATAAAACGCTAAATAGATCCTTTCGATGGCCACTTCAGACGGAAGTTGGTTTCGTCTCATCTCATATCAGCGTTTCTATAGGTAAAGCAGACCTTCTAGAAGCTAGCTCGGACGACGCGCTTGATTTGGTTTGGCTGTACACATAGTAGCCGCGTCGACATGAAACTCGGGTGGATCCCCTAAAGCTTCGCTTCAGATGAAGCGCTGGATTTGGCTTCGTCTCATACTGAGCCGCCTCAGCCTGACTATCCGGTGGAACCATCTTTGACAGGAGGTACGCGATGGTTGGGTAGGCGTGGTCATTCTCATTCTGAATGCAGCACGGGTGACATTTGTTTCGGCTGCTTGTAGAACGATTTGCTTTACACCCAGTAGTATACATATAAGTGACACTCATGTGGATCAGTTGCAGGATTTTCTTTCAAGGACGACTTCTACTACATGAGATGACATCTCCATGATCACTTCAGATACGACAGTATTACGATTCTCGTTCTCAGTAACAATACTGAAACTTTGCAGGTCCAAGTTTTCTACTCCATCAAGCTGTCCGCTTCTGTGTATCAGCTGGCTGGCTTGGGGATACTTAGGCCTTTGGATCTGCTCTACACAAAGATATAAGACTATACGGTCCGTATCTCGAGTTTTAGTATCCAGTCTATTCGTTACCTCTTATATTCATCGATCGTTTGATACGACTTTTATTTGGCTTTAACAGACTTTTGTCTCTTTAACTTCTGCATCTTCTCATCCTTAGAATCGATTGACTCGATTCTGTGCTTTATACTCATCAGTTTAATCCGCCATTATGAAGCTCCTTTACTCGTGTTTTATACTTGCTTTATTACCCCGACTCGCACTTACCCATCCTATTTCCGTCCCAGCGAACGCTATTGTTGTATCTAGTGAATTCACACCAGATTCAGTTGGAGCTCGAGGCGAACCTTTCGAATCATTCGATAAACGCGCCATTAAAGCTGCTTCAACTAAGACTGCTGCTGCTGCCAAAGCTGCTTCAACTACCAAGGCTGCTGCTGCCAAAGCTGCTTCAACCACCAAGGCTGCTGCTAAAGCTGCTTCAACTACTAAGGCTGCTGCTGCCAAAGCTGCTTCGACTACCAAGGCTTCTGCGCAAAGTATATCACCCAACTAACCCTTACAGCCAACTTTCTGCTAATTGGTGCTATCAGGTGTGCAATCAGCCGTTTCGGGCTTTGCTTCCGACGCTAATACTGTGTCGAGCTCTCTCAACTCACTCTTAACAACTACCGACACTGCGACCATTAAAAGCCTCGCCACTACCGCCTTTGCCCGTGAATCGAACGAGAACAGTCAACGCGCAGTTCTCGCAGCAGCTGCCGGCACCACAGCGACCGCTGCTAATGCACTTATCGTGAAGAATACGCCAATTGTGTTGAAAGGGTTACAAGCTATTATTGATAGCCCGACTGCCGCTACTGCAAAGTCAAACGTGGCTACCATTGCTAAGGCGAGGTACGTATACTGGACATATAACAAGATTAGTGCAAACGTTAACTTCCTCCCTTAGAAACCCTAATATCCTTCCTAGCATCACGACTCTTTCCAATGCGGCTCTCAAGGCGGTTGGTCTAACGCAGAATGCTCAGACGTTCACTGCTACTAACGTCTGAGCGGAATTCGGGGGGTCAAAGAGATACAGTTTGAGGTCACTTACGTTCTTCTTGCTGTATTTACAAGTAAATGCGTTTTCTTTCCTGTACTCACTTGTCGCGTTTGACTTAATACAGCCTGATGCACTGAAGTTGCATCTATAGAGTAAATACATTTACGGTTAGTAGAGAATCCCTTATAGTATAGTAGAGTATAACATTACCACTTGCACGAATCTGTAGCAGACAAGAATACTCGCTGCTTTAAGACTGTCAGCACCTATAATGGCCACGTCCACTTTGTATAAGAAAAAACTTCTTGGGGTGCGGACTCACAGGCTGAAAAAAACCCTCCGAAAAGTTCCCGCGCTTCGGAGCCTCCCGATCTAGCCGACAATACACGCGATCGGGACGGTGGTGCCGACGACCACCACTTACTTCCTACAATACATGATCTCTTACTTCTTGCACTTATAGAAAGTGACTTCCGAGGTTCTTAATCACAGGTTCCCTTCTACCTAAATTACGCGCTACTTAATCCCATTGTTACTATACTTCTAAAGTATTCCGACCTCTAGATCACTGGATACGTACTGCCTACATTACGGTTCAGCTAATGTTATACTGTATCAATAAAGATATAGAGATCTCACAGCATAGCTAGTTTCTACAGCTGTGAATCGACGGGTATTTTGTACGTATGATAGAAATCACGGTCTATTGTTGCTTACCTTAGTCCTAGTTGAGGAAACTGAAACATCACACACGCGGCAGGGTGGATGAAGACCTGCAGTCAAAATAACAAGTTCCTCTAATACCTTACTTATTGACGAAAGTCGTGAAACATATCATGACAACCCCTGTGACTGTCGCTGCTCTCCTAGCAGAGCGCATCCTCAATACTGGCACCAAAACACTGTTCGCGTTGGCTGGCGCCACCTATGCCCCATTGCTGATGGCTTTCGAGGATGCTGGAGGCAAAGTCATTGGTGGACGCCACGAAAGCGGTACAGTCGGCGCTGCTGATGGCTACGCCCGTCGAACAGGTAAGCTGGGCTTTGCGCTCATTATCGCTGAGCAGGGCCTCGCCAACGCGCTGACTGCAATCCTAACGGCAAGCCAGGCGGGGACACCTATGGTTGTTATAGCTACACGCTTCCCTGACGGTTGGATAGAGCCATCTGCTAGTCTCACCGTTGATCTACATGAGTTCACCGTGTCCTCAATCAAATTCAGCCGCACCGTGCCTTCACCAGAACGGGTTAACGAATATTTTCAAGCTGCCTGCAAGGCAGCTATGGAAGGCACGCCTGGACCAGCGTTGCTGATCGTGCCGATGGACATGATCAACAAAGTAGTGCAAGCGCCACCTATGGTCGCCATACGTCCTGGCTCACTTCCCATTGCTGAACCCACTCAGATTGCAAGTGCTGTTTCCGCCATAGCTAAGGCAGAGCGACCCATCGCCATCGTGGATGAGGGATGCGTATGGGGAGGCGGCGATGCAGCTGAAGCTGGCCTTAATACACTTGCCGCCCTTGGTATCCCTGTACTAGGTAGCAGCCTAGGGCGTGGAATTGTGTCAGAGCGAGAGCCTTGTGGCTATCCATGGCCATACGCTCAACTCGCAGCATCGCTTGCAGATGTGGTGATCGTTGTCGGTGCGAAGATGACTATGTGGTTTGGCTATGGAAAAGCACCGCGTTTCAACGCAAATGCACGCTTTATACACATTGACAGTAGGGCAGAGGCCATTGGTCGCAACGTTCCAGCCCATATACCGATTCTCGCTCATCCTGGACGGACTATCGCTGCGATTGCCAGCAAACTAGGGGAAGACGGCTTTAGGCACGATCCACAGTGGCTTGTCGATGGTCTTGCGGAACGCAAGGACAAGCTCGCCTCATTTCTTAATCGTGAAGAGGCCAGCATTCACCAGATCGAGATCGGCGCTGCGCTTGACACAACATTGCCAGAAGATCGGATGATCGTCTGCGATGGCGCCGACATACTCAATTTCACATTGGGCTGCTTGAGAATCCATCGACCGCGTAGCTATGCGGATCATCAGCCGTACGGCGCGATGGGCATGGGCCTTCCGTTAGCCATTGGTTTTGCAGCAGGAGAGGCAGAAATGGCTTCAGATCATGGCACTTCCCCCATACCTACCACATATGTTACCGGAGACGGCTCTGTAGGCTTCTTCCTCGCTGAACTCAATACCATGCGACGAGCCAACCTCTTCATCATTGCCGTCGTCAGCAATGACAGCATGTGGGGCACGGAATATCATGGTCAGAAAGTAGTCTATGGGCGCACGTCGAATACTGAGCTAGGCCAAAGCGATTATGCAGCAGTGGCACGCGCCTTTGGCTGCTCAGGTCAAACCGTGTCGGATCGCACAGCGCTGGTGCCGGCGATCGAAGCAGCGCTAGCCTATAAAGGCCCCTCCCTAATTGACGTTATCGTCGATCCCATGGGCGGGGCGGTGCGCAAAACTGACCCTCTTCTTAGTATGATCATCTTTGAAGAGGTTGCTAAAAAGTCATCCTGAAATAAATCAGATCGTATCAAAGTAAAAGCTGTATATAAGGATTTACGAACGAGAATTTGTTTATGTCCGGGAAGGTCCTTCACTATTCTTCGACTGTAGCCACCAGTAGCCCTACACACAGGACGAGATGGCTAGTAACTTACTTATGCATCCTCCTGTAATCGGCGTTAGTTGGACGTCACCAAACGATATTATAAAAATTTTATTTATCAACAATGGATTATAGAGAGGGGGAGATAAATGCAGTCTTGAATGACAAAAGCCTATTGTTAACGCAATATCATTAACCCACACTAGTTTTAGCAGGCAGATGTGAATACAGAATTCATAGTGTATTCTATCACTATATCAAGATCTGCCAAAAGATCAATTAGATACTATTTAGACACGGCACGAAGGCGGCGACTTCGAAACAAAATTTATCACTTTGCCGACTACTGGTTGAGAGTAAAGCCATTAAGCAGGGAAAGCTTCTTGAGCCAGATACAACAGAGGCACAAAATCCAACACTGAACCAGAGTATTAAATGGGTATCATATGAAGAATCCTTGGAGAAACATGGAACGTCGAGGTTAGGTCTTCTGAGAGACTATATTTAGCTGACTAAATGGTCCTTCTCGAGTCACCTAGAACTAGTATTTATATTATATTATAACAGAATTAGAGCTAAAGACATGAAAAGAGTTATCTTGGGTCGTTATCGTTTAGTAGACATAGAAAAGCAGGAAAAAGACAGTCCAACAGATAAAATGATTTTAATATGAAAGATAAAAAAAAACACAAGCAAAACCAACCAGCATTTTGAATTAACAGCAGTGTTCTTGGTGTAATAGACTAAAATAACGCCAACTAGCTACCCCCAATACCGGAAACTTTGAAATATATACTTTTGTGCTCTAGGTAATGTTCCATACTCTCGAGTAGACTCTCCCTTCCGGTCCCACTACCCTTGTATCCTCCGAATGGCAAGTCCCAGCTTCCGGTAGGACTTGCACAATTGACTCCTACCATTCCGCTCTCCAACTTCTTACTCACTCTGAGTGCACGCTCTAGGTTCTTGGTCCATACCGACGCATAAAGTCCAAATTCTGTGTCGTTAGCTTTAGCAATAACTTCTTCTTCTGTTTTGAAGACATTGATTACGACAACAGGACCGAAGATCTCTTCTTTCACAACCCGGCTGTCTTCCGGTTGATCTGTGAAAATGACAGGATGAATAGTGAGATTGCCTTTTGCACCGGTATAGTTGTTTCTTGCAGGTTCATCCAAGCCTCCTCCTAAGATGAGGTTCCCGGTTTCCTTCCCAAGTGCAATATACCTCAGAACCGTATCGTACTGTACCTTATCCGCCTGCGGTCCGTGATTTACACTAGGATCTGTTGGATCACCTATGCGTCTGCTACTGGCCATTTTCTTGAATGCCTCAAGAAAGCGCTCTTTCACACTCTCTTGCACATACACCCTGCTATTTGCCATACAAGTTTGTCCACTTTGGCCGTTGATACTATGCTCGGTACCTTTGGCCGCCTCTTCCAAGTCTGCGTCTTCAAAGATCAAAGCGGGACCTTTTCCGCCGAGTTCAAACACAACTTTTTTCAAGTTTGACTGCGCCGAGGCGATTTGAATTGCGCGTCCAGTACGGGTGCTTCCGGTAAACGATAGTGCACGAATGCGCATGTGGGAGGACATCGCTGAGCCGGAGATGTGACCGTGGCCTGAGAGAATGTTGATCACGCCTGGAGGAAATCCGCACTCGGTGATCCACTGTGAAACCTTCCAAGACGTGAGTGGCGCCTTCTCGCTGCTCTTCAGCACAACGGTGTTTCCAGCTGCGACGGCTGGCCCAACCTTCTTGCTAAAAAACACAAGTGGTGCATTCCACGGTATTATGATAGCTACAACTCCAAATGGCTGCCGAAGCGACATATTCAGAAACCCTGGCGTGTTCAAGCTTGTATTCCCTTGCGCATATGCTGCCTCGCCAAAGTAATTAAATTGTACTCCGGCGTAGCCAGCGTCGAAGTAGTCGCCGACTGGTTTGCCCATAGATAGCGCCTCGAGATTGGCTAGTTCATCTTTTCTGGCGAGAACCATCTCAGCCAACTTCTTGAGGGGCTTGCCTCGTTCTATGGGAGACAATGCACTCCATGCTGGGAAAGCAGTCTCCGCTGCAGCAACTGCAGAGTCTACGTCGTCAACCGAAGCTTCCGCGACTACCATATGAGATTAAATATCAGCACTAAGTCGGGGAAACAGATACAGTTCTAGAAAGAAAGCACCTTTTGCTATGAGTTTTCCAGAGTATGGCGCATAGAGGTCGAAAGTCTCGTTGTTTGAAGAAGGAACTAGCTGTGATACCCCGTCAATTCCCGTCCGTATCTTGGCACTTCAAGGGGGAAGGTCACTGAACCATACCTTGTTATTAATGAATAGCTGGGCTTCGATGAGATTATCCATCTCGAAATATTACTGCACTCGACGTGATTACTTGGAGGCTTTTGTAGGCCCTATTGTAAATATCTCGCGTTTTTTGTAAGAATGCTAGGTTTCTTCTCGGTGTGTCACATTTATGCCCATTTTCTGTTAACAGGGTTTACGGGACACTGTATCCTACATTTACGGCTGGGTGCCGACAGTTGTGGTGAAGTTACGGAGCTCCGATAGATTATAGCGGCGATAGATATCTAAATCACGGGACCATCCACATGCACAATAACTTCTGCTTGCAAGCGCTTGAAAATCCCTTCTCCGTCTTCCAATCCCCTCACTGAGTATGGCAGCAGTTTAATTGCTCTATTCTACAATTTCTATGTCCTTTGTCGGGAAAATGATCTTGGATCCAATCAGAATTGGCTTACTCTGTGAGGCTTTTGCGGACCGATTCGGAGACCTTCTATTCAGTCTGCTTAATCTGTCTGTGGCCAAATGACGCTTTATAATGTCCTGTCTAGCAATTACGTGTGAAGTTGCACAAAAGAGTTCTCAATATGATGGTCTTCGTTTTCTGGCACCTCAGTTTTATGTAAAATCAGCCTTGCAACGAAACGGGACTGAAACTGTTCTTGGCATCAATCATCGATATAATCGGTACAGAAAACAATTGTCACTAAACAGGGGTCGAGGGCACTTCAGTCGGCGTGTAATTCTACCTCGGCCGCAATGATTAACGAAAAGGGCTTGGAGTAGGCGTTAGCCTCATAACCCATTATTTCCGATCTCTTTACTCTCCTATCAATTTGTTTATATTGACTCAGAACTGATGCTCTCACCATGACCAGATCATGGTATAGTTCACTGATCAATGTCAGCTTGCCGCCAGAGCCTCTTGGGCCCTTGCGCAATAAGCTGAAAGTGGTTGCAACCCTTACGGATTCCTGCGTCAGCAACGCTATCATCCTAACACTCAACGTCAGAGACTGGTTTTCAGAGGGCCTACTCAAGATCATTGTCACAAATTAACATGTCCTTGTGGCACCGATAGTCTAGACCATATATAACATTCTGGCTGGCTTGCAACTCTATGTTCTCTTCGGCATATTCGACTCTTTAGCCCGTATCCGATTATCCAAAAACATATTGCACTTAAGACACTTCGTTTTTAGTCAGCTTTGTCTTTGAGAAAGCTTGATCTCAACCTACAAGCAGCGAATGTGCTCCTTCTTTTGACGGTCATTTCTGCTAGTACTAGCTTGCTTGAATTGCGATGAGCTGTTAGGCACGTAGTTGCAAGTAATGGCTGTCTGAAATCCGATTTCTGTGTAGTTATAATTGGTAGTATAGTCCCTGCCTACTACGTCCAACTTACATAAACCTGAGCCTGTGAGCCATACCGTGGCTACAAATGTCGTAGCGAGAGTATATTTTGGTATTGACTCAAAAGGCACATACATATCCGTCTAGTCTGTCGTTGCAAAGAGACCAAGACTAAAGGATGTGAAAAGCAACTACTCACTAGCATGTATTCAATGCTAGAAAGTCATCAATACGAAACAAGACTTCTTCGGCCTCGTATAGCTGCAAGATCATACATGAAGTGGGAAGAAGATGGCATTCCAGCTACAACAAAAGTTTCAAAAGTGCAAGAGCTGGCAGCCATGCCACTATCTTATGGTTCGAACACAAGCAACCTAGCTCCTATCCACTGCGGGCTGGAATAGGTTTCTCAGCTTGCGGCGTAATACGAATATGATGACGCTTCTCGTTCACACCCAATGGGTAGTCCAGGACGACTGAATGCATTACCATCCTATTATCGTATACCACCACCGTATCTTTCTCCCACTTGACTCGTGTGTGGAAGTCCAAACTTGACTGCAAGTGTGAATACAGCATGGCAGTGATAGCGTTGCTCTCTTCATTCTTCAGGCCTACAATGCCGGTGATATATCTGAAGTCTCCAAGTTAGTATTGCTTCATCTTAGAGTGTTTTATAGTATTCTAGATCTAAAACATGAGACTGTGGTATTGAAGACTTGAGGACTTACTCTGGCGGAAACCACAAAGCCTTCCGTCCAGTGACCGGATGCTTCCGGATGATGGGATGAACTGTGTCAACGAGGTCGCGACGATACACGCTAGTCTTGATGCCATGGACTGCTTGCCGTTGCCCTGAGTGCAGGGCATCAAGACCCTCTAGAAAAGCCTTCATGGGATCCGAAAGTTTATCGTATGCATCCATGGAGTTGAGATAAAGAGTATCACCTCCAGTCTCCGGTACTTCCAATGCACATAGAAATGTTGTGCCCATTGGGTTTCTACTTCTGTCAGATTGCGTTCTAAAATCTCGAGTTTTGTGCTCAAATATACTTTTCATATGTCATGTCCGAATGCCATCTCGTGGTAGTCAACATACCAGCACTATAGTTATCGAATACCGTGTTGTTGCTATCTCTTAGATTGCTCAGAATCTCCGGGTGTTCTTTGACATGGGATCCAAAGGAGTGTACATGCAATCGGCCGAAATGGCTTCCATACTCCTTCAGAAACTCAGGGCTCTGGTAAACAAAGTCTTGGTCTCGAAAAACCAATACCCCGCGCTCTGCAGCCCAAAGTGCGAGCTCGTCTTTTTGGGTGTCGGATAGCAAACTGAGCTGCACGCCATGTACCTCTGTGCCAATGGACGGCGTTAGGTCCTTCTTGGATGATATGGCAGCAAAAAGAGCTTTCTTCTCGGGATCGGCCCGAAAGGCGCAATCGATGTGATCATACTCTTCAAGTGGGTGCTCTTTGGTGAGTGTTGTATGGGCTAAGAAGTGCTTGAATCTGTACTGCTTAATCTTTGAGAATAATTCTAGATCAAACCTGGGTGTCCATAGCTTACGTCAGTGTAGTCCGCAGTCAAGGTCTGTGGCATTTCTGTTGGTCCCTTGGGGTTGATAGGCACCGCTGTTGTGTTTCCAGGGAATCTGAAATCCTTTGGTGGGATGAAATCGTGGTTTGGCTTTGTTCCGGTGAACCATTTTGAACCCTTATAGGAGACTTCGTAACCTCCTGGCACTTTTGTAAACTCTTGCTTCTCAACCGGCAGTGACAAGTTCTCTATGCTGTTTAGCACGGTCTCGATAGTTGTGTTCGTCGACATTGTTCCCGGCTGCAGTTGAAGCGGTACTCGAGTTGTGGTATGTTCGTAATAGAATCGCTGCAAAGGAACACTTCAATCTCTTTGAGGAGAGTGGGATGCTTACAATAATATACATGCGCGGAAATACGGCATATTTTATTGACTGGGACAGCTATATTTTCCTATCCTGCAAGAACTATCAAAATATCAATTTTACCACTCAGAGATTGGTCCTCCAGCTGCCTTTGTCCAATCGAGTGGGTGATCTGCAAAATAAGGGAACATGTCCTTAGAGGGTCCAAAGATAGGGTAGACACTATCTATTGGTTGGGGAAACATGCGAATCGCTAGGTAAGGCATGATATGCCGCCTATCTTCCTTGTGCCTTGGGGCCTTAGATTAGAATAAGGAACTTTGATAGACTCCTGGAGAAACTTCATGTATATCTCTTCAAGCGTAACCGTAATCTAGAGTGAGCTAGGGTATAGATAAGTGAAGAGTCGGCCAATAGCAAAAAGTCGGCCAAGAGTAAAGTGTCGACCAGGAATCACACCTATCACAAAAACTTGGTCTGATATCATGGAAATATCCCATCTTTGCTTGACCCCGCTCCACTTCGGATCACTCAAAATCAGAATGGTTACCGCTACTCATGAGTTTTCTCAAGTTGCGCTGGCTTCTCAATAATCGTTCTAAGTCCCTGACTCATCCAAGTCTCTGCCATGGACGCAACAAAAATGAAAAAGCCGACAGGAGTGACTGCTGAACCTCGAGTTATACCTGCCAGCATCGATATCATTGAAACTCTCCATGATCATGCGGATGTAGCTTTCGCATTCGTAGAGAAACACGAAGGATTTGAATTCACAGAGGAGCAAGATAAGGCTGTTCTACGAAAAATTGATCTTCACATTATGCCCTTGGTATGACTCAAAGCAATCGGCAATGGCTTTTGGAGATGAATTGATGGCCTAACTTGTACAGATGTTTATATCTTACCTTTTCCAGTACATGGATAAAAGTGTCATGGCTCAGAGCCTAATTTATGGATTACAAACCGATCTTAACTTGGTAGGCCAGCAATATTCGTGGTGCGGGTAAGTGCTCTATCGCTCCCCCATACAAAGCTTTAGCTGAACGATGATGCAACTCCAGATCCGCCTTCTACTTT
The DNA here is from genome assembly GCA_003369635.1 of Coleophoma crateriformis. Taxonomy (NCBI): domain Eukaryota; kingdom Fungi; phylum Ascomycota; class Leotiomycetes; order Helotiales; family Dermateaceae; genus Coleophoma; species Coleophoma crateriformis. Next base: position 2,106,920 of record PDLN01000006.1, read on the forward strand.
GGATACCTAGCATTCCAACCCTTTGTAGGCCTAGCTTTGAACAAGTTTCGCTTGGGAAGATTCGTCTCTTTCACAGCCTTGGGATGGGCCGTTATCCTTATTTGTACACCGGGAGCAAAGAACTTTGCAGGTCTCTTCATTTGTCGATTCTTTCTGGGAATGGCAGAAGGGGGCGTCTCACCAGCTTATGTCCTGATAACTGGGATGTGGTACAAGAAGGACGAAATTCCCCAGCGTATGACTTTCTGGTTTACTGGTAACGGCTTGGCAATCATCGTCCAGGCCCTCCTTTCATACGGCATTGGCCATATTAACACTGCCTCTGTGGCAACGTGGAGGTGGTTCTTCATCATTTTTGGTCTTCTGGGAATGGCCTGGTCATTAGTTTTGTTCTTCTATATGCCTGACAGTCCTCTTAGTGTAAGAAGTAGCCCCCCGTTTTTTGCCCTTCATAACCTTCGTCCTGACTATAGCATTAGGCCAAATTTTTGACAGAAGACGAAAAGGCGATCGCAGTAGAGCGACTAAGAGCAAATCGTACCGGGGTTGGCAACAACGAGTTTAAGAAATACCAGCTCATCGAGGCATTGAAAGACCCTTTGGTGTACTATTCTTTTTTCTACGCTATTTCTTGCGTTGTGCCAAATAGTGGGGTATCATTCGTGAGTTAGATTACTCTGATATCTCTCATGGCTGCTAATACTCACTATAGTTTGGTGCATTAATCATAAAAGGAATGGGCTTTACCAACTTCGTCAGCTCTATCCTTCTCGCGCCCTTCGGTGCTGCTGAATCTATTGCCCTAATCTCTTGCGGCTACGTAACGCTTAGATGGCCTAATATGCGCTGCTTCATGCAGTTTGCAGCCATCGCACCAGCCGTTATAGGTGCGGCACTTGTCTACTACCTTCCAGCGGAGAACAAAGCAGGGCGACTTGTAGGTTTCACGATCACCGGATTTTCCAATGCCGGTCTACCTCTTCAGTTCTCGCTCATCAGCTCTAATATTGCTGGCCACACCAAGCGGCAAATTAGCAGTGCTGTCATCTTCCTAGGGTATGCAACTGGGTTCATTATTGGACCGCAGTTCTTTCTCTCGACTGAGAGCCCAGTGTATGCTACCGGCTTTAAGACTATGATAATCACGTTTGCGATTGCTGCCTTTGCACCGCTAGGACTGTGGGTGTATCTGACATGGTTAAATAACCAGAAAGAGAATATGCTTGTCGATGGAGGTGGGGAAGTGGCCTATTTAAAAAATGAGGAGTTCTTAGATCTGACGGACCGGGAACAGATACATTTTCGCTACTCAAAATGATTCAGCCTTCTTGTATTAATAATAAGCTCATAGGAGCTAAGGCTCGAATTTACTAGTGTTGACTAAGTATAATAGAACTAGCGAGGTTGAACTCTAATTTCAGCTCTATTCAAAAGACAAACTAGGCTGTTGACAGCGGGTTAAGTAAGGGATCCAACGCAGGCAGCCCACGGAATGACAGGTCAGGTGAGATGTTAAGTGACATCTTCAACCAGTCATCCAGTCCACATAGAAGGGCCAGTACGATAGTGATAGAAGGCAATCCCGTCAACGCTAGCAGATCATTGGCTAGGTTGGAAATGGCCGGTAGTTCGGTAGGTAGTTCTGTGGCAGGCAGTTTTGTAGGAAGCAGGGTGGCAGGTAGTCCTGAGTCACCAACCAGTAGTTCGAGTAGTTGCGACGTTGGATTTTCAACATCACACCCATGGAAAGGTTCGAGTTCCAGAGCCAAGAAGATAAGTGTTAGGATGGTCGTACGTTTAGTTGAGCGTAGGTGACCAGCATCTATTAACAAGTGTATAATTCACATGAGCAATTACAGTGGTAGGTTGGTAGGTGCCTACCAGCCTACAGCTCGGAACCCTAACATTATTATCCCCCATTTACTAGGTAAATGAGTTTTTTTCGCATACAAAAAACGTCTGTGCTTTTCTTGGCATGAAAACTTAGTTACTAGGTAAATGAGTTCTAGGGTTAACTTAGAGTTACCTCGTACGGACTTAACTCTACTCTAATTTACTTAATTATAATAGTAAACTAATTAGGGAATTAAGCTTTACCTATTCCCTAACTTTAGGAGTATTTAGTCTACTTGAATATAGACTTCCAAATCTTGATCTGCTTAGGTAACGGCTACTATTATACGGTCGTACTAGGCGTACTTTCGCGATACCTATCTAGGTATCACTAGACCTTAATTAAACTTCGATAGCAAATCTAGTGATATATCCAGGAATTCCTAGGCTCGTACGACTATACGATAGTCTAATTACTACTAGATAGGTCTTTCCTATAGCCTAAGATCTAGGTAGTAGATAGATTCTAGTACTACTAATACCTATTTAAGAGCTAGAACCGGAATATAATTAGATAATATACTAATAAGGTCTATAATAAGTAGAGGGTAAAAGATTACGAAATCTTTATCCTCGTACGGATATAGTTATAGTTTAAAGGTAAGAAAGAATAATACTAGGTTATCAATAAAGCTTTAGAATTACCTACCTAGCCTACGTACTAAAACCGAGATATTAGGGAAGCTAGCCTAGAAGCTAGCCTAGTACCTACTCTAGCTTAGGGTCTACTAGGTTAAATTCCTTAGCCTAGCTTAATAATTAGCTACTAACGTAGATCTTTTAGCTTCGTACTATAGAGGGGAATTATAAGGGTCGGGCCCTAGGTATTAAGCGTAGGATATACCTACGCTTAGGTAACCGTACGCTTATATACCTACGCTTAGGTAACCGCACGCTTATATAATCGTACGTAATTACAAGCTACGTTATCCTTAAGTTATAAGTAGGGTAGACGTCCGCTCCTTATATAGTAGAGTCCGAGTAGATAGTTACTCCCTCCTTATTAAAAGTATTAAATACTACTACCTAGTTACTATATATACGTACTCCCCTATAATATTATATTCGATCGCTAAAATAGCGTCTCCCTCGGGTTTCACCCCGGAGACCGAAATAAGTTCGTTAAGGAACGATACCTAACTAGAAGTAACGTTAAACGTCGAACTATTACACGCCGTTCGCGAGATATATTTACGATAACTAGCCCTAGAAGCCGAGTTAAGGAATACGCGCTCCGCTATTAGAAGAGCGGAGACTAGAGAAGTTAGCTAGGATAATTCTACGAATACGCTATTAAGAACCCTAATCTAGTCGCTTACCTTATCGCCTCACTAGGGCTCCGGTTAGGAAGAGTCGGCCCTTAGGAGCTAGAAGCCGGCGACCTAGGATAGAAAGGCGAACTCCTTTCGAGACTACCTACTACGGCTAAAGAGCTTATACCGCGTATACTCCGCTATAAAACTAACGCTCTCCTCTAGCTACTACTAGGATACTATCTATAATACACTCCTAGCGCGCGAACGAGCTCGGATAAGATACTTCTAGGAAAAGGGAACCCCCGGGTAAGCTAAGGACCCCGAAGCTTTCTTTACGTAGTTTAATAAGATCTTTAAGGATAGTAACAAAAAGGCTAAGGTATTAGAATAGCTTAGTAGGTTAAAATACTCCTTAGGTTAACTATAGTATAAATACTAGCTAGAATTTAACGAACTCCTTTTAATTATAGGCAAAAAGAGTTAGGATAATAGTATAAAGATCGGATACCTTCGGAATACCTTCTCGAACCCTACGTTATTATATACGATAACTATACCTAGGATAACGGACTACTACTAGTTCTCTAAGGAAGTAGAACGGATTATAACAAACCTCGAAGAGACGGATTAGTTTAAGTCCGCTTATAAGAAATAGAATAAAAGGAATAAGGACTCTAAGGTAAATACGTTAGTAACCGTTTATTCTTATAATATAATTATAGTAACCGGAGTAGATACCGATAGTAATATAGTAATAGCCTTAACTTAACTAAAGGGACTATATAAATATAGTAATAGAGATTATAAGAACTATAGCGAGAAGCGGAAGGCTAAATAAGTTAATATCGTAAAAATAAAGAAACGCTAAAATAAAAAGTTCTATTTCTATTATAGAGTATTCGAATACCGTCTTTATAACTATATATATACTCTAGTAACTCGCCTAACCTTTCTTAATATAGTCTTAGTAAGGCCTATACTAGAAGACGACGTAGAACTAACGGACTCCGTTATATTAGAGTCGGGAAAAAACTAACTCTCCCTCGAAATTAAGAGACGAGAGTAGACGAAGTACTAGTAAAAGGGTAAGGGAAATTTAGGAGAGTAATAAATAGAAACCTTATTTATATAGATATAATCCTTTAAAAAACTCTTAGGATATTTACCTTTATTAACGAAGGCTATTAGTACTATACTATAATTAATAAAAAGCTAACGATAAGCCTTAGCCTTCGTTATATAAGCTATAAGAAGCGTAAAGTAAAGGGCGCTTTAAAAGCTATAAGGAACGGGACGATTCGAAGGCTAAAATCACGGTTAGGTTTAAGTAGTAGAAGGGGGGGGGGGAGGGTCGTGTATAACCGAAAGTAGAGGCGGTAGCCGTAGTAGTAGCCCGTACTACTAATACCTTACCCGATTAAGGTTATTTAACTAACCGCCGCTAGTTACAAAGGTAGTATTCCTATTTAAGGTTTTTTAACTAACCGCCTTTACTCTATAAAGGTAGTATTCCTAATTAGGGTTATTTAACTAACCGCTTAACGATTAAGAATATTCTTAAGGTTAGCTACTATTACTACTACTACTACTACTACCGATCCCCTTATCTTAACTACCTACTACTACTACTATATTAAGCTATTATAGGCTACCCTAAGAAGACGTATTAGCCTTAAGACGATGTTATCGCTACTAATACTCGAGTAGCTTAGAATCGAGCTATATACCTTCGCTCTACTTAAGGGGTCTTATTAAGTAAGACTAATTCTAGATTTATAATATACGAGCTAGTACTAGAAGATATCCCTAGTACTACTTCTACTACTACTAGTCTACGTATAGGTCTCGACCTCCTAGTTAAAGCTACTCTAGCTAAGGCTCTAGTTCTAGACCTAGTTCTAAGCTAAGAGGCTATTATAGTCTCTCGTAGATACTCTCTATAGATAGTCCTCCTACTAGTACCACTACTACTACTACGCGAAGAAGAAACCGAAGTCTTAACTAAAGCTCGTTAGCTACCTTAGCTTACTAAGGCTAAGAAGGAGTAGGAGGCGAAGGTAAATCTATAGATATAGAAGAGCTAGCTTAAGAGCAAAGCTAGAGTCCCTAATCGTATATATAAGTCTAAGGCCTAAGAGATATACATAGATGTATTTATCCTAGTCTTATAGCTCCTACTATTACTAGTACTACTACTATTACTACTACTACTACTACTACTACTATTCTTACTATAGGCTCTTCTAGCCTTATAGAATAGACCCCGAGTATCTAATAATAGCCTAGATAAGCCTAAGCCTAGCCTACTAATCCCTAGAAGAACCTTACCTAAGCTAGAGAGGACTCTAATAGCCTAAATACCTAAGCTATTACTACTACGGAGTCTATACAAGTCTAAGGAAGCTATAAAATCGTATAGTTAGTTATAGGTCAAGAAGACAAGAAGATAAAGATAAATCCTAACTAGGAGTTAATAGGTAAAAATTCTTCTTTTACTACTAGTACCCTTACTAGTACTACTACTAGTAGGGCCCTACTATTAATTAATAACCTTACTAGTATTATTAGTAGCCTCGCCTACTAGTTCTCTAGCCCCGCCCTCTCTAATACTAGTCGCCCTAGGTCTTAGCGCTAGCTATCCTCGCTAGGAGGACTATCTAAACCTAGTACGCTAAGTACTAAAGGTAGAAGTAAAGGCTAAGCTAGTAGGAGTAGTAATAGTAAGAGAGGGAAAGCGAGCGCTTTAAGCCTTAGCTAATCCTCTATTCTTAGCTAGTTAAGTTAACCTTTACCCTTAATCGCCTCGAGCTTAAGGGAACTACTAGGTAGTATATCTCCTTAACTATTAATAATATCGCTTGCCCGTCCGGAGATAAACTATACGATATAAGGTAGTAATATTTATAGTAGTAGTAGTAGTAGTAATAGTAGTAATAGTAGTAGGACTTAAGTAACTTAGAGCCTAATCGATTAGTTAGAGAGCTATATCTAGTAAGGCCCTACTCCGTAGGAGGATAAAGAGCCCCCGCTTATAGTAGTACAACTCGTAAGGTAGTTATAGTAGTTCTAGGGCTATACCGTAGAATAACATTARACGTAAGAAGAGAAGTATAAGATTAATYATCGACTATTAACCTCGAGTAACTACTCCTCCTTACCTTAGCTAACGACCTTACTTATAAGGACTTATAATCCCTCTACTCTAGAGAAATAGGTCCCTAACGTTCTTAGCTAGAGTAAGCGTCTAATAAAATCCTCCGAGTTTCCCTTAGTAGAACTAGATTAGCCTACTATATTTAAAGGGAATCCTTTAGCTAATACTACTATTACTACTACTAATATTACTCCTAGTACTAGTACTACTACTCTTACTCTAACTCTCGATCCTCCTACTAATACTACTACGATATCGCTACGGGGCTTATACCTTAAGAGGTATTATCTATCAAGTATAAACTATAAGACTCCTTAGATTAGCTATAATATAGATAGCCTTTGT
>PDLN01000007.1:0-68885 GCA_003369635.1 Coleophoma crateriformis
ACCCTAACCCTAACCCTAACCCTAACCCTAACCCTAACCCTAACCCTAACCCTAACCCTAACCCTAACCCTAACCCTAACCCTAACCCTAACCCTTAATACCTAAGGCCCGACCCTTATAGGTATTAAGCTAAGAACTAGTTAACCTAACTCGGTAAGCTCTATACGATATACTTAGTATTCCCTTAACGCGCTCGAGCTTTATCGTATATAATAAGAAAGTAGATTCGTCTATTAATTATATAAAGGTTCTAAGCTAAATAGATACTATTTCCGACCTTAAGCGAGCCTAGCTCGGGACTACGGGTAGGCTAGCCTCTAGTAACGTAAAGAAGAACTATAAGCTTATATAAGAAGTAAGTTTCCTAGCTTAAATAAGCTTACTTTTTATCTAGGATCTATTACGCGTCTCCGTACGAAGTATTAAGAAGCTACCTATAACCTTGTTTCACGAGCCTAAGGAGGTAGATATACCTAACCTAGAGACCTAGGTAATTCTTCGTATTACTAATAAAGCTATAATCTAAACCCCGAAATTCGCTACTCTATACTATACTATCTACTACCTAGTTAAGCTAGATCTAGGGAAGCTCCTAGCCAAAGACGAGCTCTTAGAAAGCCTCCTAGTATTTAGCTATAAGAGCCTAGCCTATTGTACGGATCTTACTTAGATAGACGGGTATCCCTCTAAAGTAGATAGTCTAAAAGTTATCCGACTAGTGGATATTAGATAGGCTTGTATATAAAGTATTATCCTTCTTACCCTTAGCTAGCTAGGTAAGTATACTCGAGATCGGGCTAAAGGAGCCTTTATATAAGTACCTAGTTCGGATCTTGTCGACCCGTACGGGGATAGAGGGGATATCTTACTTGCTTCGGAGGCCGAGCTAGGGTTATACCTAAATAAGGACGATAACCTTAAGGAGGACCACCTAGGTAATCTAGAGTATAGTAGCTAGAATTAGAGTATAATAGAATAATACCTAGAATACCTTAGTAAGGGGATCGAAGCCTTATATAGCGAGGTAGTATATAAGTAGTACCTTATAAAGGGGGATCTTACTATAGTCTTACTTAAGAACTAGCTAATATAGATTTATAACTTCGGACGTTAGCTCGGGCTCGGGGTCGCTATTATCCTCTAATTCGCTCGGGGCCTAACTCTAACTCTAGGGTAGGCGTTTTAAAAGCTCTTAGATTCTTTAAATAGACTTCTATTACTTAGGAGTAAACCTAACTCCGGTTTTGGTCTCCCTGTTAATTTCATCTAGGGTCGTACGGAGTAGGTAATAGAGAAGCTATTCCTAGATTATACTATACTTAAGTAATATCTTAGAGTTCTAAGGGACCTCGAATAGTCGCTAGCTAGTAGCCTCTATTCTAAGGGAAGCCTACTACTTTAAAGTATCCTTATAATCCGTAGCCTCTAGAGTATCTAAGTACCGATCTAAGATTACTTTCTAAGACCGTACGACCCTATACAAGCTAGCTTCTATAGGATTAGGGTATCGGATATACGTAGAGGTCTTAAGAAGGTTAACTTAGGACTAGCTAAGTACCTTATACTATTTAGTATACTTTAGCTATAAGTCTAACTTAACTATAGGTAGCTTAGCTAGTAAGACTAGTCGATGCTACTAAGCCTAATCCTTCTACTATTAAATATCCTATTTAATCTTATCGTACGAAGCTAAAAGATATACGTTAGTAGCTAATTATTAAGCTAAGCTAAGGAATTTAACCTAGTAGATCTTAAACTAGAGTAGGTACTAGGCTAGCTTCTAGGCTAGCTTCCCTAATATCTCGGTTTTAGTACGTAGGCTAGGTAGGTAGTTCTAAAGCTTTATTAATAACCTAGTATCGTTCTTTCTTACCTTTAAACTATAACTATATCCGTACGGGGGTAAAGATTTTATAATCCTTTACCCTCTACTTGTTATAGACCTTATTAGTATATTATCTAGTTATATTCCGGTTCTAGCTCTTAAATAGGTACTAGTAATACTAGAATCTATCTACTACCTAGATCCTAGGTTGTAGGAAAGACCTATTAGGTAGTAATAGGACTATCGTATAGTCGTACGAACCTAGGAATACCTAAATATATTTTTGGATTTGCTTTCGTAGTTTAATTAGGGTCTAGTGGTACTTACGAAGGTATCGTAAAAGTACGCCCGGGGTAAGCGTATACTAGCACTCGTTACCTAAACAGACTAAGATTTGGAACTCTATATTCAAGTAGATCAAATACTCCCAAAGTTGGGGAATAGGTAAAGCTTGATTCCCTGATTGGTTTGCTATCGTATTTAAGTAAATTAGAGTAGAATTAAGTCCGTATAGGGGAATGGAAAGTTAACCCTAGAATTCATTTACGGTATAACTAAGATTTTTCGCTAAGAAATACACGGACGTTTTTTGTATACGAAAAAAACTCATTTACGGTGTAAATGGGGAATAATAATGTTAGGTAAAGCTTGATTCCCTAATTGGTTTGCTATTATAATTAAGTAAATTGGAGTAGAGTTAAGTCCGTACGAGGTAACTCTAAGTTAACCCTAGAACTCATTTACCTGGTAACTGAGTTCTCATGCCAAGAAAAGCACAGACGTTTTTTGTATGCGAAAAAAACTCATTTACCTGGTAAATGGGGAATAATAATGTTAGGCTTATTTTTGATGAAGGCTTTATACTGTTTCATCTAACTTAGGCATTATGATTCTAAATATTCCAAGGGGGTGTAACAAGGTATAAATATTTGAACCTGTTTCGTGGAGAGCATATCAATCGCTATAACAAAAATTTTATTTTCACCTCTCCGTCCTAGACACAAATATTTAGCAATGGTTGAAATTTGAATAAATGGTGCCACTTGCCTACACCTGTGGGTTTGCTAGCGAACATACAAAGAGCAGCGGCCTCAAATCTAGCTAAAAATATAAAACTTCGATAGGGTGTTATAATCTAGGGTTCCAACTTCTTCCATCCAAACAGATACCAGTAAACTCATCAGCACTCATGTGCACTCATGACCAGTTAAAGATACAGAGATATGAAGGGTACCATAACTAGTGTCGACATGACAGGAATTAAGGCACGCTAGGTCTGTTCGGCTACAGTTTCTCCTGCGGCAGAACATTCGGCACAGAGAATGGTTGCCACCGCCTCACTTTGCCTGACCAGGGTTCTACTTTTATAGAGGAGGCAGAGAGTAGATGGGGCAGATAAGTCGGAGTGAGACTAAAATGACTGAAATTGTAGGATAAGACCAAGATAGAAATCTGACTTAGTATCCTGGCACACTATGTCGCTTGTTGTATACATGTACTAGTCTAGGTCGCTCAGACAGTAATATGTATATCCACCTGATTTGCCGTGGTCCGATATCAGCCTTAATCAACCAGGTGATGGTTTGGTGGTTGCCACATTTGCAAGTATCTCTCTGAGTTTCGCCACAGCAAGTTTCCTTCCAGATCTCTTTTGAGAAACCAATCCAAGAGCGTTTGCACGCTCCTGGATTTCCTTGCTACTTTTAGAGCTCCCAGTACACAATACTAAAGCTTCTCCAAATTCTCGCCTATACAAATCAGGTGCACATGTTTTGTTGCCATATACCCCAATACCCAGATACTCAACCTTAGCAGCATACTCATATGTGTCATGCCACTGAGCCACAATTATCTGTGGGATACCCGCCCTATGAGTTTGAAAGTCAGCACTTACGTAACTAGTATGCTGTCGAGCTATATTAGGAGATAACTTACCAAGTGGCCTCGAAAAATGAGTTTGCCCCCCCATGATGTACTATGCAGATTATACTTCCAGTCTGTAGGACGGCTGCTAGATCCGACTTGATCCATTCAGTCAGCCTCACACGCCCAGAATCAATTTCAGTCAGTAATGGCAGGGTTGCGCTCTTGTCGAAATCCTTGTCTTTTTTGAGTTTCCATAAGATTTGAACCTTAGGACACTGATCAAGCAGTATACGTAGCCCTTTCGCCAATTCCATGATTGCATGTTGTGCAAGCAGAGCATGCGTGCCTAGACAAATAATTACTGTATGGCCTTGTTGCAACCAGTTCCAAAGGTCAGGGTCGTCTTCTATGGGAGACTTGTATGGAGCGACTATAGGCCCTACGAATTCTAAATCCGATGGCCATGGAATCGGGTAATCAATCGTAGGAAGAGAAGGACAGATGAGGGGTACGCCTTTTTGAAGGGGCTCAAATATTGGCAGGGGCCAAGTGATACCCTGCTCCCGGCGGACTTTGTCAAGTTCCTTGATATTCCGGTCAAATAAGAGAACGTAGAGTCCATTCAATATAGTCCAGACATTCTCTGGGACTTTTGCCCATGGAAGTGGAAATGGAAGTCCTGACGCTTGCCTATTCAAATGTTTAATAGACGGTACGGATATAAGAGGTTTGGAGTGAATACGAACGTGGGATATTTACAGAATATCTGTAGCAAGGGTAGCTTAGGCACAACATAAGCAGAAGGCGAGACTGGAGACAGAATGACATGCTTTCGACCAGACATTCTAACAAAGTCAATTGATGACGATAAGAAGGGATCCAAGACGATAATATTAGGTTCTATCTCCTCTACAAGACGTTTCGTCTCGAAATATATGCTCATATAGTCTGTAGGTTCATAGGCGGCGAGCATTGTTGGAGCGAAACTTCTGTAATAACTCATGCCTCGATAGCCTGGAGCATGGCGAAAGCTGGCCTGGGTTTCGCGCGTGCGGCTCATGCATTTTGAAACCATCGACTCTGAAGGCAGACGATGAAGTTCGATCGGAATAAGGTTCTCTGAAAGATACTCCTCCTGTGCGAGAATCTGAGCAGAGTCAAGACGGGCAAGAAATTTGTCCCACGAGGCAACATGAAGCTTGGTTCGGTGTTGGGTAAGAAGCTCATATATGATAGCGAACATCACATTTGACTGTCCATGTTCCTCATTTGTAAGGAAAAGTATAGATTGGTCCAAGGGCGGCGCCTCGACTTCAGCGTGCATGATGGGTGCTTCTGTAGAAGTACTGGAATCCATGACCGCGATTAATTGAATATAGCTCTTGAAGAAATGAAATTGTAGAGAAGGCGACAGTGACCCTCATAGTTGAGGCCTTGTTTTGGTCTTATAAATGGAATTCTGACCTTCATATACATATGCATGTAGGTATGACATATCAGAATCGAATGTGATATCGCCCGAACAGGCCTTAAAGATAAGCCTTTCTAGTCTAGTGCCTCAGCATGATGACCGCGGAGGAAAATCACTGAGCTGAGAGAATTCGCGCATGCAGAGTATACCTAGCTTTACTTGTTGTATGCCTGGATTACCTTGTATTGGCTGTGCGTTGTTACTGCTATTGCTGGTGATAGTACATATCTGAAAGCTATCCGATTGGATCCAGTTCAGCTGCAGTGAGCTGTGTCAGCCTTCGGCAGCATACGACCTGTCGAGTCATCACTACATGCGAATACTTTTTGCATGTGTAGCTTTTATCAGCTAGCAATTGAATTTCAATGCATTTCGATTTGAATGTCTCCAAATCTAGCAGCGAGCTTGTATCAAGACTCAACAAAGAATATTTTACCATTTCCCTAAGTGATGCTAGTACTGACAGTCGATGGAGAAAAGATAACATACGAATTTGGGTTTAATCATAAACAGTGACAGATGTGGAATACACTTAGCTACCGGGTTCAAATCCAACCACGGTAGGGTTATCCCACCAACTTCGCCCACATGACATAAGTGTGGTTTATCACTTGGTGAGATACAGGAGCTCATCAGATACGCTCGTTCAAGCTGGCTCAGGATTATTGCAATGTTTCCTTTGATGTTGTAACATATAATACAGGCAAACCTCCCCTCTACCATTCGGCCGACAGTAAGCAAACTCCTTCAGGTTGTCCCAGGAATTGGGCCGCGAGAGAAGTGGGAAGCATATCGGTCCTGCTCTGCTCCGGATGAATGGGACAGATCTGGCTTCGGAATGGGCCCGGTCGAGAAATGCGAGCCATATCGGTCTTGTTCGGCGCCGGACGTGTTGGAGAAATCGGGCTTGGAGACGGCTCCGGTCGAAAGATGCGAGGCATATCGATCTTGCTCAGCTGCCGACCCATTCGATGAGATGGGTTGGTATTGCATCGTGTCGAGGGAAAAGTGTGAGGCGGTGTTGTCCAAGGCCTGCACTTTGTCCTGGAGAGGGCCCGTCGAGAGATGTGAGGCATGGCGGTCCTGTTCTGCGCCCGATGAATTGGAGAAGTCTGGCTTGGGAATAGGCCCGTTTGAGAAATGTGAAGCGTGTCGGTCCTGTTCTGCTCCCGAAGTTTTGGAGGTGAAGGCGTCCGTCAACGTCTTGGTGGCATCGCTAAGCTTCTGGGATATTGTGGTCTGGTTCACGCCGAGGTGCGAGTTGTGGATGTCTTGTTCGGCCATGGTTGCCAGGAGATATGAACGTCGATGTTTTCAAGGCCTATGGTTTTGTCAATAGAGTGTAAAGGGAAATAAAGCTGTTTGGAAAGAGAGGAAAACCAACTAAATAGAGGAAATGCATTGGGGACTCTCTATTGATGTCATGTGGCGGATGGTTTCGTCATCGCATGGGGGAGCTGCTTATGTCAGCAGCGGGTATGCGTGACGCCAGACCATTTCGGGTACTACTACTCTCTTTCCGTCGAGATTGTCCGAATATGTATGTAGATTAACATGTTAATAACTCTCAATGTGTGTATTTTCGTAAAAGAATTACCCAGGTAGTCCTCAGACCCTCCAGAAGTTCGAACAAACAGCTAAATTTGGTCGTCGAATTCAGGCTGGAGCACAACGCCATGGGCATACGGTTCGTATTCGAACTGGCCGCCTGGAGTGTCACTCGAAGGACACCAAAATTTGAGAGCAAATGTGCAAAGATTGTTTTTCGCTGGGGAAGCAACCAGCGCCGAGTTCTATGGGTACCTGCACGGTGTATATTTCAAAGGGAAGAACGTTGGGCAGCTGGTGGCAGCTTGTACAGGAGGGATAGGCTTGCCAGCTTGTGTGAATATGGCCCGCTATGAGCAATTAGTGGGAGATACTCCAGTTGCAGCGTATGTGCCGTCTAATAGGTGGATGCAGACAAGTTTTCACACCATTGACGATGTAAATATCGTTGGGGATGGAGGATAACTTAATCGTAGTTCAACATTGGTTAGAATATAATGCTTTGAGTTACCAGTTGTGCAGCGGCTATTTCTCCAGATCTGTAAAATCTTTGAGAATACGCCTCGCCGCAGAACTTACGAGAGCTGAGGATCAGGGGCGATGCAGGAGACGTAAAGCGAGCAAGAACCGAAGCACCACCATTACTCTCACGAGAATCTGACTCGACATTGGAATTAGAGTATCAGCGTGACTGGAAGGCTAATACTTTCGTCGAAGCAGCTTTTAAAACAACTGCCACCCATTCGCGACTGGTTCGGTTTGGCCCGTAAGACGATTGGATCGAGCATCAAGGTACAGTATCCTGAAGCAGCGTGGCAGGAAGAACGGAATGGACATGAGAAAACATCGTCATCCACCTTCGACCAAGTCAAGATTGGAATTGGCAGAAATTAAACACCTTCTCCAATCAGGAGTATCTTGTTTTGTCCAACCAAGTAGGCGACCAGACGCTGCGACGTGACTCTTTAGATAATATGCTTCCTCCCCAAAACCTCTACCCTTACTGTTTATGTCAATTAATAGCAAGAATATAAACTCGATCTCTTAAATGCTTTGTCTCATACAAGTCTCCTTGATTTGGTGGAAAGGGATTGTTTTAGTCATCTCCTTGAACCCTGGTTTCCCCCCGTATCCAACTTCCGATTATGAACTGGCTAGCTATCCTGTTTTTCGCAACGACTATATTGACAATACTAGATTCGAGCTATACAAAACATACTGGAAACATTTACAGAAGATCGAATTTGCCAAAGTGCTGCTGCTGATGAAGAAAGGATTAGCATTACGTGGTGCTGGATAGATGATAAGGCTGGACTCGATGGCAAAGGACCAGATGAAGTCCGACAGTATTCCAGACCCTCTCATTGTTGGGCTTGGAAATAACAACGGTGACTCTAGGATCCATAAGGATGTTTTGAACACCTTTCCATATCCAGCTCTGGATCTGTTTGAGGGCTTGTAAAACAGAATTAGAATCCATACTTCATTGTTATGGTCCACCCTCCATGTCAAGATTTACAACGCTGCCGGATAATGGCCAAAGAAAGAAAATACCATTCTTTGCCGTACATATCGCGGTAGATACCGCTTTCAGGGAGTTCAGGGAAGAGGAGGACGAGGAAAAGGAGGCAAGTAGAGATAAGCCCAAGAAGACGCGATTTCGACGATAGCGAGTTCCATAGGTACTTCAGATGCCCTGTCTAGAACATCTTGACGGAACTGTGGACCAAAGGGGAACTGTTTTCTCCGGATGAGTATTATCCGCATTTCTTTTACTTCTGAGTTTGTTGGAGTTCCTTACACAAACCTTATATATTTTCTAACGGCCAGTGCTATACCTCGATGGTATGGTACTCAGGGCGGTTGTTGGTAATAGGTGTATCACGAAGCCGGATTGAAAGAAGACGTTACTATAAGTAAATTTTTCTATATAAGTTAAGCCCGAAGCTCCAATTTAATATAAACACCATTCTTTTTACATAGACCTTCGTGCATACTTGGATCACAATCAACTGGATCAGTAGTCATGTAGTTCCTGATGATCCGAAAGGCAATCACGTGAAACTCAGTTACGGGCTCATCGCTTCTGGTTTCCTCGGTGTGAACTTCTTCTACCGAGCCTTAGGCCATGAGCTATGATATGTTCGTGGGCATATACAGCGCTCTGTACGATTTGTATAGCAAGTTTCTCTAGCAGGGGGCCTCTAAGTCAAGCTGTAGCTGGATTTACGCCCATGTTCAAGCTTGTAACCCCGCTTTGACACTCTTGGCTACCATCATAGGCAGATACATTTGTGAGTGAGAGTGGGATGCCGGGGACTTTCGGCGATCCAACTCCCTGCCCGCTCTACTGTCACAAGCTAGCTAGAACAGGTTAATAATAGAGTCCCAGATGAGGGGGTCAACACTACTTAAAGGAGCAAGATGTTTCCGGAGGGTAGTGCTAAATCATAAGTGGGCTTCCAGTATTCTATTTCAGAGTGATTATATTCAGGTGAGCATAAGTCTCAGTTTCTTTTTATTGCCTTTCGCCATCTTACACACCAGCCATTTGTCTACCAAAATGGCCTCTCCTAAGACAATTCGATGGGGGATCCTTGCTACCGGTGGAATTGCAGCTACTTTGTAGGTTAAAGAGCTCACTAATATTATCATTTAAGCTAAACTCTTAATGCAGCACAAAAGATCTCCTAGTTGATCCTACTACACGAGGAGTGTCAAACATCAAACACATTGTCGTGGCCGCTGCGTCCTCCTCGTCCAAATCCCGCGCAGAATCTTTCCTGCGGGAGTGCGATTGCGATGCATCTACGGCTGCCTATGGGTCTTACGAGGAGCTTGTTCGTGATCCTAATATTGACATTGTCTATATCGCTACTCCACATTCGCACCATTACCAGAATGCCATGCTAGCCTTAGAAGCCGGCAAGCATATCTTGTGCGAGAAGGCTTTTACCATAAACGCAGAGCAGGCTAAAAAGCTTGTTGCTAAAGCAAAGGAGAAGAACGTGCTCCTGATGGAAGCAGTGTGGACGAGATACTTCCCACTGAGTATTTATGTGCGAGAAACCATCCAGAATGGCGTTATTGGGCCGGTCTCCAGGGTGATATCAGACAACAGCGTCTCTATGAATCCTACTGTTAAATTTGCGGACGGAAAACATCGAATGGTGAATCCAGATCTTGGAGGCGGTGCACTGCTAGATTTAGGTATCTATAGTTTGACTTGGATATTCCAGACGGCATATCACACACAGGCGCCTGGGCTTCGGCAGCCGCCGGAAGTACTCGCGGCTGTTAAAAAATACCGCGGTTCAGCAGCAGACGAAACCACTACTGTTGTGCTGAATTTTCCACGTCCTGAATCTGCGGGTGGTGACATCCACGCTATTGCGACAACCTCCCTCAGCTTAGCAGGACCTGGCTCGAGTATCCCAGCTGTTCGGATTCAAGGTACTAAGGGAGAGATCCAGGTCTTTGGTCCAGCACCTCGACCCAACCGTACTAAACTCATGCTCGCAGACGGAACAATTGAAGAGAAAGCCTGGTCGCAACCAGGCCCTGAAGGCCAAGGCCAAGGCCAAGGAATGTTCTGGGAGGCCGATGAGGCGGCCTCCGCGGTATTGGAGGGTAGGAAGGAAGGTAAGTATCTTGGATGGGAGGAGACTATCACTATAATGGAGGTCATGGATGAAATTCGCCGCCAGGGTGATCTGAAATACCCAGATAAGATTGAAACAACAGAATACCCAACCGCCCTCTAATTTTGAAAGGATACACTCTTTCAATATACAAAAATTCCAGGGTTGGTGTTTGGAACAATCCGTATAGGTGAGAGAGACTAGATCATTATTGGAAGAGATAGTTCTCTCTTAGGCGAGTTTGTTGATCTTTGAAGTTAAATTTTTGTTAAATTATCATATACTGTATCTGTCGTCATGCTATTTACTTCTTACATTCAACCTAAAACTTTAACTATGTATATTTACTAGATAAGTTAACAACTATAGGTTCTTAATTTTCTTTAATTTTCTTTGCAAGGTCAAGTTCAATTTCTGCGTCATCATTACAGTCCAATCCAGTCAATTGTAATTCACTTCAGTAATTCACCTCTGCACCAACGTCAATTGTTGTTAAACAATAAGGGTACAAGAGTGAGTTGATGAAGTGATGAGTTTGAAACAAAACGACCTTGTTATAAAGGAAACCCCAGATGCTTCGGTTTTGGCATTTGGAAAATTGTACATGAGTCCAATGGCCCGGGTAAAGGATGTTTACTGATACAGGGTATTATTTACAAGTGAAATCATGGGCTCCGTCCAGATTATTCGGAACTAGGGATCTAATGTGAGAAAGCGGACATACTCCGAATTTCAGCATCCTCCTCCTCATACTCAGCGAGCTTCTTCGCCGGCAAGCGAACAGCCCGATCCAGCGCCACTGGTAGACCCCTGTGTCGACCCCGTAGCATGACCAGAATCATTATGATCTTACTTCCGGTATATGTACCCCCACTGAAGCTATAGCTCTCATTGGGTAGACCGATACTGATGCCGATGCCGGTGTAGCCCGAGACGATCTCGAAGAGGATGTTAAAGACGCTATACGTTACGGGGTCAGCGAGAGAATGCCGCGTCTCAATTAGGGCGATCAAGAACAGCGCCAGTGCGATCCACCACAGGTCATGGCTTAGCTGACCGCGTACCTGCTGAGAGACGAGGCTCGGAGAACCGGCTGGTGGGTGATTATGGAGAGAGTGAACCGAGGCTCGACTGAAGTCGACGGCCACAGCCCGGCGGAGCGGCTTGATTGGTGGTGCTGAAGCAGCGGCGACGCCAACACCTTGGAACCCTGTCATGCGGCGCTGGATTTGGCGGCCTACGAAGGCTGTGCCGCGTCTACCAACCGTGGAGAGCTTTTTGATGGATCGAGTGGATGGCGTCAGTGAGACTCTGTCCCAATTCCTGTTAGTTGCGGACGGAAGTTCGGTTTGATTCGAGACATCAGCGTTGTATCCAAGGAGACTACTGCTTGCAGAGTGAAGCTGTTCCTCTTCTGTTTGGTCGCCTTCATATATCCCCAGGGATCGCTCCTCGTAGACGTTGGAATTTCGCATGGTGATGATGTGAGGGTAAGCCGCCGTATAGTACATGACAAGCCACAGAACCTGAATATCGAAGTACATAGCCGACGGGGATACTATGGCGTATCCTCCTGAAGGGATTGCTGTAGAGAAGAAGCAGTATTTTAGCAAAAGAAATCGCCAAGTATTGTTTTCAGAGTAGAACTTACAGAATCCTTCAAAGAGAGCGTCAAAAATTCGTTGGCCGACGGGAATGGCCTCCATGGTCGGATTATGAATACTAAGGACTAGAATCAAGACCCAATCCACTATCACAAAGCCGCCAAACGTGGCTGCAAATCCCCAAGTATCCTTGGCAGGGAACAAGCTGGTATAGACGCGCCGAGGAAATTTCAAGATGAAGTCAAAGCCTTCTTTCCAATCGTCGTATTCTTTCTCTTTAGAAACAATATTAACAAGGGAAGACATAGTCCAAATAATGAGTCGCATGAATACAGGGAAAGCTGCTGGGCCCGCCAGCGATAGCAATGTGACGACGACAAGTAAGAAGTAAGAGGACTGGAAAGGCAGAAAGCCTGCGTCTAACAGCGTAAAGCCGGCGTTGTTATATGCCGAAATGGCGAGAAAGATGCCCGCCCACCACGGATTTTGTGTATTGACGGCGGAAGCGTCGGTCGCATAGACAGACATCCAGGCACCAAGGGCGATGGCACCGAAGAGCTGCCAGAGAACGAAGTAGATAATGACAAACACGGAGAGGAACTTAAGGGCACGGTACTCGACACCGCCGAGATATTCTCGTTGTTCAGAGGTCAGATTAAAGAACTGCCCGTTCCTTCCAATATTGTACTTTTGCTGCTTTACGAACGTTTGCACATTAAAACTCTCGGATGCCTTAGATTCCGCCGTTTGAGGTCTTCGTCTTGTGGGCCCACCTGGATGAGGTTGGGTATTGTACATCGAGTGTCTCGTCGTCCCTGGTTGTGTTTGTTCTCCAAGGGTTCTACCCTCGCGAATGGGCTCAAGAAACACAGCATGTTGTTGTTGTTGTTGTTGTTGTTGTTGATGATGATGTTGATGACCCTTCTCACCTCCCAGTCCCAAACGAGTTGTTGACTGTGTGGACTCTGAAACAGACACTTCTTCCAATGAAGCCCTCCTTATAGTTGGCGAAATGGGTGATGTTACGCCGTCGTCCACATGGTTTGAGGACCGTTGCTTGCTGTGCGGTCGTCCCTTTCCAAAGGACGACATGACCTGCAGTCCAAACATAGCACCGGTCATGCCGACCACGGCACTGGTGTTGGACAAGTTCTTCTTCCTCTTCTCCCGCTCCATCTCCACAATATCCTCAAAGCGTTTCTCGAAGATATGCTTCCGAAATGCAACGGTAAAGTACGAAATTAGGACCTGGCTTCCCATCATCATCAGGAGACACAGCTGGACCTGCTGGAACGTCGTTAGCTGGCTGACATTGACGGTATTGAGACCGGTCCCAGTCATCGCCGACACGACCATAAACATGCTGTCCCACCAGCCAATGCTGTAAGCCGGCGCTGACGAGCCCCAAAAGATGAGCGTGGCCACGATCGAGGTAATGATGAAGTACGCATAATGCAGAGTAACGTAGTTGATGGGCGGAAGGTACGGCCTGACGGCCCGTGCCGCTGCCGTCACGGTGTCGTAGAATTGGGGGTGCTGGCCGCCCGCCCACTGAGGCCTCCACATGATGATTCACTCAACACAGGTTATTGCATGCTCCTAATCTCAAATGACGCTCTAGTTCCTCAATTCGCCACGACGACTGTTCACAAGGGCTAAGTTTCGAACGAGGCCAGGAACCGTTGAAGGATGCGGGTGAGCTTTCTGACCCTGGCCGGGGGTTGTCTTAGCGTGCTTCTCTGGCACGGTCACTTTCCTAGCCCCTATTGTCCTCACGTCGTAACAAGAAAGGGGACAGCAACCTGATAACTTCCGAACAGATAGACACATGGTTCTCCAATCTCAAACTGCTAGGTCGGTGAGGAATCACTACATCTGAGAATCCAGAAGGAGCTAAGGGAGGAATCTCGAGAATTCTGTTTCTAGGACGGGGACAGTCGCGGCGAAAGGTCACGAGACTACAGCGATCAAACACAGACCCCTGCAAATGACTAGTAGGCCGATTTATTACACAAATATCTCAATATCAACACGGTATGACATAGTTGCTATGAGTCTAACGATGCCCCGTCAGAGTTTCTAGGCTTTTTCATGTATCACAGACAATAGGTGGAATATTCGAGGTATATCACGTGACCGTAGTTATTAGATCACTTGGATTTTAGTCCTATAAAGTGAAACACGTTTCAATAAGCTACAGCTAAAGAACCTTTCTAAAATTAATTCAGACCGCATATAAATGTTTCATCAGAAGAAAATCTTATTGTAATGGGTCGTTTCAATACATGCCGACATGGCTTTTGAGCTGGCTTACGGAACTGGCTTACTCGCGATGCAAATGGCTTATGTCTAAGGGTATGGTTTACAACAATTAGAGAGAACCAAACTTTGCCGTGAAATGAATGAAGGCATAGCAGAAGTTTCTCGAACGTTGATATCTCGTCCTTCTGTGGTTGTAGAACTCGTGTTTGCGCAGGATAACCATACCATTCTTCAGGCTCTCTCTTCTTTTTCTTCACTACTTGACTCAAGATGTCGTCTCGATTTCCAAAATTTACCAGTCCATCCATACCTCTATTTACCCAGCAATAAAGGCACCCCTGTCGGTCAAGGGCAAAATAGCGCTCGTCACGGGTGGAAGCAGAGGCATGGAAAGGCAATCCCGGCGTCGTTCGCTTCAGCTAGAGCTAACGCCATAATAATTTTTGGCCGGAGTTTTGACTCTCTTAAAGTAGCATCGGCCCATATCTCAGCTATGGCGTCAGCATCCGGACACAAGGCGACAGCTCAGTACTTCGTCGTCGAGATTTGCGAGGAAGATGCCGTGATTAACGCCTTCAAGACAATCCGCCGAGAGGTCTGCGCAATAGACATCCTGGTACATAATGCCGCAGATTATTACATGGGCACAGTCGAATAGTAATCCCATACGCAACATTTGTTAGTTATATTCAGGAGAAATACTATCATAAATCAGATATAATCCAATAGCTCTTTAAACTTAGGTGTCCCAAGTCCTGTAGCCGGATCCCATCCCACCACAGCATCCCATCCAGCGCCGTCAATGACTGCACCAGGTGTGGTTGTCCAGCCAGAACATCCTTCAGATCTACCTGAGATGATATCCTGCAAGCCGCCAGCCGCTTCAGAATAGAGCCATGGATTTAAGAAGCCAAGTGGTCTTTTGCCTTTACTGAGCCGCTCAGAATTTAGTAGAGATATAACACTCGCGAATATCGGAGTCGAACACGATGTCCCAGCCTCGTATCTGTGACCTCCCCAGTAGATAATGCTAACATTCGTTCCTTGCGCTGAGACGTCGGGGTATGCACGACCGGAAGAGTTGAAGTATGGAGCCCAAGTGTCTCCATGCTTACGAAGATAGGAAGAAACAGCAGCTTCCTGATAGGCAGGCCGAGAGAAATAATTGGAGAAGCCACCTCCAGAAAAGCTCACCCCGATTTCGGGTTCGACATGTTGCGTTGCACCTACGGCCGTCACGAAAGGACATGAAGCTGGGAAGGTCGGGATGAAACGAGTGGTATTAGTCCCGTCGTTAGAAATGCATGCGCCGCCAGGGCCGGCATCTCCTGTTGCGAAAAGCGCCGAGACACCACGCGCGGCAAGTTGTGCAAAAAGGTTGCAGACTGTACGGGCATAGGCTTCGGGAACAGTCTGCTCATCGTCTGCATAGGACGTGCTAACAACTTGAGGCAGCATGGAATCATTCAGAGCCAGCATGTATGTGAGCCATTCTAGGTATGGTTCACTGTTGTCTGTTGTTGTGTCGACATCGTAGTTGATGGGTGGAGAACCGGCCGTTTGGTAATAGCTTACTGGTGTTGGGTAGTTCAATGAGATACCATATTGTAAATCGATGGCTGACTCTACAGTATCTTTGCCCCAGTACTGTGTATTCAAACCTCCATTCACAGAGATAAACTCGTATCCAGTTGTGTTGGCTTCGACGTCGTAGATGTTCAGGAAGGCCTCAAGATCGTTATCCTGCACATACTCCTGGAGATAGCCGGCAACTGCGAATTTGTTTCCATTTGTCGGTGATGGGTGGAAGTCTTTGAATCCGTATAGAGCCTTTACACAGTCTGGAGTTACTGTGATATTGCAAGAAGCAACATCGAGTCCACCGGGAAACCTCCTTGCATATTGTAAATGCCGCCGTCGACTCGCTTCTAAACTTTCCTTGTGGTCGGAAATCACTGGCTTGATCAGAGTCCGCCCAGGAAAATAACTTGTGGGGTGGACCATATCGATATGTTCATGTAGTGATATCGGAAGTCCGTATTTCAAAGTCCGCAATACTGTTGTATTTATTTCTGCGTTCTGAAAGTAATAATACCGTGCATCGAGCAGACTCTCCACATCTGATACGGTTGCATTAATATGCATCCAGTCCTGTTCCAACCAAGAGTTACTCTGCAGACCTGCCGCAGCTAGCCATGTCATGACCAATTTTACCGTCTCCTCTGCAGGCTGGAGAAAGTCATTGATAGCGTTTTGAGTCATGTGTGCACCATAAGTGGAATGTCCTGGAGTGCTCATATCATACACCGACTGCTCAAACTCAGCAACGTTCTGCTGCTTGAGGTGCATCCGGATCTGCATTGGGCTTGTACGGTTCACATCTAGATTACTTTGCACTCTCCAGCCACTGGGTACTGCCTTGACACTTTCGAAGACTTGGTACGAAGCGACTGCTGGATGACAAAGGACACAACCGATATATGCCAAAGCCATCAGAGCAGCGAAAGCCTTTTGAGAGAAAAACATGTTTGAACTGACGTTAGTAGAATCACCCAAGTCAGCTGTAGTGAAAGTGGCAACAGATGAACCAGTGATTTCCGTCGCTCATTCTGTACTCCTTTATGTTAAATTGAAATCATTTATCTGGTGACTTACCGTGCTATCGTAGAAACTATAGATAAGACCCTGGCATATTGATAGGTATAAATGACGATAAGAAGCTGGCGGTGGCCTCATAAGTCCAGATAGGCGTTGAGCCCTGAAGATGTCGCGCGTTAAGGTGGGTCGTGTAATTAATTGGATAAGGCAGGTGCTAGGATTCCATTACCAACTAGGCAGCTAGAGCTGTGGCGCTTTGCTATAGTAAACGCCAAGTTTTCAAGGGAAGCTCGAAAATCAGATAATTATCAGCCATATATATATCCTATCCGAACAGTGGACCCTGCTCAGTTGTCTAAGAGTCCCTCTCCGTATTTAGAAGTCCGTTTCCAACCTGTTTGCTCTATGAATCCATTTGTCTCCTTAAGGTTGTTTGCAAGATACTATTCAACTTTGCTGTGTTACCTCTACAACTTCATGGCAAACAAGACGTCAAGGTCGGACAAATTGACGACCTCGTGAACCTAGTACAAAAGACGAACGTTGGCTTGTGAGAATTACAAATGGCGACATTCGCGACCAATTCGACGTTTTCTGCCATATAATTTATACCTGTAACGCAGTGAACTTAGATAGAAAACTCAACAATACAACTCTTGCCACTGGATTCTGAAATCTTCATAGTAAGAAGTAAGATTTCTAAGTCTTGTATATCGCAACGAAAGGATAGGCCAATATTTCAGCAATATGGAAAGTCAGTCTTCGGACATCTTCTTTTATGCATAATGTAAGGCAGCTAGATGTCATACATGAGCAAATCGGTCATGAGGTTACCATCCTCCGACAAACCGGGCAGTTCGAAGATGTCGACGGTTGTGGGCTCTGGACTGGTAGTTTCGAGACATTCGATGCTTATAAGGGTACTAAATGTGTGCAGCGAAGGGTTTAGGTCGGAGCAACAGACATCGTTCGGGAAACGGTGTACTGTGCATTGACTCCGTATTAGATATTAATCATAGAGTTACTATGGTAGAAAACAATGTCCTATGTGTTTGGTTTGCTGGGAGTGACATCAAAGTGCGGAAACAGCAGTCGAGTCTGCCAGAGAAGTTCAGATAAAGAATTGCGCATACATGCCAACAGCTGATTTATGGGGAAATATTGAAGAGTGCCGGCCGTTACGTCTGTCTAATCTCTGAGTCTCAACTACTTTACTTCGACGCTGCTAAAATCGCCTTTGATTTTACTTATCACACTTGCCTGTGATGGAGCTACAGAACTGAGCTCGTTCATCGCATGCGATAAAGTTCAGAATATGCTCCATTCTATATCGATAATATTTGGTAGGAAGGATACCGCTGTCGTTATTGATTGCAAATTCTCGGTGAGCGGAAAAGAACGGATCATCTTGTGGCTATAAAAATTTGAGTTCCGTAGCATGAAGAATAATTATACACGTTTGGCTGGTGTTGTAGTCCTGCGGGCGATAGATACGGCATTATTGTGGTTCAACAGTAAGGTCGTAGGAAAGAAGATCGTAATCCGGACTGGGGTTCTCGTTCCGATATCCAGTCGTGATATACTCAATAGTTTCCCAGTCTATTGCAAAAGAATATTTTGTTAGTGTTTGGTTCCCTATGAGGGAAGAAGAATCCTCCCGCATCAATACTCCGACTTTGAACAGACATCAACCGAACAAGTGGATAGTTTCCTAATATATGTCCCATTGCTCTGTCAACTATTAAGCAAAATTTGAGCAAATGTTATATTTCCAGAGTCCATTGAAATAGCAGAACCGGTTCCATCCCACAAGTTAACGATAAGAAAGGATAAAAAGCATTATTTTTCGTCTCGTAATCTACAAAATGGTGCACAAACTTGTCTCAATCCAGAATTCCATGCGAGTCTCCAATCGGATAGCAGCTTCGTACGTAACTCTCTGTATTCAGGATTTGATTAAGCAACAACTCTTGCAATACAGTGAACTCGTCGTCTGCTGTTACATTTTAAAGTGGGCTCCATTGCCGCAGGTCGGGAGGGCCTTCGATATGACTGTGTTACGAAATACTATTTATGAAACGAGTACACCGAATGCAAGAAACGTTAACCAGTGCCTGAGGACAAAGGCTCCTAGAAGGCCATCTCGAAAGGAAGCAGCTCGCCATGCTTTTCGAACCCATTCTCGAACGACACCTCAAGTAACCCAACCCCTGCTCCACCTGCAGTGGCTCCATTTCGTAAAATTGCTTGCTATTGTCTTCGGTGCTCATTCTTCGCATCTCCGTACCGTGAACCCACACGTAGTCATGGATACCACAGATAGCGACAAATGTACCAACTTCGAGTTCCGGCAGGAGTTGTAAGAATGGCGAGTATTGCGAATAGGTGGCTGATGATCTGTTTGGTAGCGTCCACCCAAATACTCTGCCGTGATCCCGATTGTTCCAGTAACCAGTGTAGTACTGCCACGCACCTTTGCTTTTCGTTGAACCGCCCTCTATGTCTTCCCAGGCTTACATTTTCAGGCTTCTGAGGTACCGGACTGGTCAGAAATTGGAGAATTTGTCAGACCCCTAGAGCCCCTAGCCGCCAAGCTGCATCGGGCTTGGCTGATGAGCTGAACCTACAAGAACTACCATTACGTTGAGTAGGTAGTAAAAGGCCTCTTAAGATACCTTGGCTATACTGTAGTATGGATTATTAACCATCTAGGAGTACCTCAGAAATTAGCAAAAGTAATGAACTATGCCAGATGCAAAAGTCTGTCTTGGTCAAGAATCTAATCCTAACCTCGATAGCGATTAAGAAGAGGAACCGCTACAATATTTCCAAATAACCAAAGAATTACCAACCACAAGACAATCATAGCTGAATACAGTTTTCTTCCCAAGTGTACAAGCAGATCGATCATTCACACTGACAGCACCATAGATTTCAAAAATCCGATGCTGTTTAGTTTGATAGAACTTTTCTTCAACGCTCTATTACGCGGCAAATGAGTGGACTTTCCGGCGTCTACGAAGTGCCTCTCGGGATCGGATCTTGTATGTCTTTCTTAGGCAGCACGATGAGCGAATGAAACAGTATACGTCATGTTTTCGACAGCAGAACCATTCAGCCCTGCCTCAAGAATATATGCAGGGACAGCAATCAAAGCTAGAACGCGGATAAATAATCCCGAAGTTTTCAATTGGTTCACCGAAGCTGAGATGACCCCCTGAGCCCAGGTCGATATTGGAGATTTTACTTAGTCAGTCATCCAGTTTTGTACTCTCAGTGATCGTATGAAAGGTTTGTGATCTTCTAACTGAACTCGCGATCGCTGACCTTCATACTAGGGCTAGATCTACATCTTGAATATCATCGGTGTCCTATACTAACAATCCATTTCTTTGTACCTGTTCAAATATCAGCATAGCCCTATTATACTAGTTCTGACAGCTTCCCTTGTACTTAGTGTTAACACTACGAAACACGGGCCTTTTGTGGTTAGAGAGAAGGTTTATAAAAGTCCGGACGGAGGGCTTCTAAAACAATACAGATGCTCCCGCCTGTGCTTCCTACTTGGAGCCTTAGGTCAGTAAAGTTGACACTCTATACGTTTACCTGCCTGCCTTGGATGAATGCGGTTTTCAATTATTAGAAGATCATAGATTAAAGTAAAACTTTAGTGCTAAAGTGATATAAACTAACAACAAGCCATTGACTCAACAAACACAACATGATGCACATATTATAGATTCCTCAGCTCAATTGGGAAAACGTATTATTTGTCACATTATGTTTGATAGCTACTTGATATATAATTGAGTCATGGCCTGAGTCAGAAGTAAATTGGATGTAGTTAAGCTATCGTCGTGCTACTCTCTTCCGGAAGACTTTTAAATACCAGCGGAGATTGGTACGTATAATACTCCCTTCGGTATTTAAACCTTTTCTCTACTTTTACTTTGGTCAATCCTAATCCTTTACTAAGAAATGTATCTCTTAAGCTTCGTTGCCTTTGATAAAAAGAGCTTCAATAGTAATAACCCGCGTCTAGTGTGGAGGATGGACGGGGCAGGACAAGAATATTGTACGAAATTGAGGGCGGTGAGGCCCCTGTCGTTTGGCCTCCCACCTTAGATCTCACCGAATCGAGTAAAGTGCTATAGTCAGATTGATGCTGCTGACTCATCTTGAGGAATTGATTGATTTAGGGGGATATTTTCTTCAACAAGATAAGTCTGAGTGGTTCAGCCATGTAATCTCATTCTTAGACTACTGCTCCGACGCCGAGAGCATCTCATTCTTCGTCCACTTATCTATTCTATCCCTGTGCCTACAATGACGAAGAGCACAGGTTCGAGTGGCAAAGCCCACTTGTCACCCCATCGACAACGGAGAAGTCATTTGAAAGTCCGGACAGGCTGCGATACATGCAGGTGATTATGGCTTGTTCATGGAAATGCACATCAAGCTGATTAATTAGAATGCGGCACGTGAAATGCGGCGAGGAGAAACCCATTTGCATCAGATGCATCAGCTTGGGGGCCTCGTGTAATTATGCAGGACTTTCAAAGAAAGTCGCCTTACCCCTGAAACTCCAGGTTCTTGCACCGAGGCCTCGGATTCAAGAAATATCATCCACATTCCAGATCGAAATCGATGAAGGTTATCAATACTTTGAACTCTTCCGGGACAAAACGTCTTTCCAGATACTGTCTCATACTTCCGACATCCAGTCCTTAAGACTTATCTTACTCCAAGCCGGTGTATTGGAGTCTTCCATCCGCCACGTCATAGCTGCACTTGGAGCTCTCGAGAAAGTGTCCGAGACTACCTCAAATCCCGTCAAAGTCGGCCGAAATGACTATTTGGGCGAGCCAGAACGTCACTATCAGAATGCCATCAAGCTATATAGCCATGCCATCTCACAGATGCAAAGTGCCGTTTCCAATGGGACCCAAGACTATCGTACCACTCTGTTGACGTGTCTTGTTAACCAATGTTTTGAGGCATGGACGGGCAATCAAGACCTGGCGCTCCAACAAATGCAGATAGGTATCAAATTGATTCAGCAGTGGAAAGTCGACACCAGGAATCCACCGAGAGACTCGTCCGTCATAGTTACAGCAGTAGAAGCAGACTTGGTACGAGCGTTCGATCGTCTTGCTATTCAAGTAGTCTGCTTCACTGCCCCTGCCGCCCGCTCTCCAGTCTGCAACGTGAGTCTCAGTCGAGATGGACGAGAAATCCTCTCTCACATACCCCTTAATTTCACCTCGCTACAAGAGGCAGGAATATACCAAAGTTCAGTGATGCGGTATGGGATGCATCTCATCACAACCTTGTTGTCGAAGCCCGAACCCGTACCTTCTGGGCGCATATACCCGTTCAACTGCAATGCAGAGATAACAGAAGCAGTTCTAGCTGAACTGAACACGTTGATAGTGCACATCAAGCAATGGTATGCGGCGTTTCACGCGCTGTCACAGAGTGAGCTTGCTAATGGTGGCGAGAATATGACGATTGCGGCCACTCTGAAGATTCACGTATATACAGTCCATTTGTGCCTAGTAGGTCTGCTGGCAGCTGATGAAACTGTTTATGATAGCTATCACGAAAAATTGAGCGAGATGGTCGATCTGGCCGAGATGATAATCAAAGCCAGGTCCAATGAGTCCAGCCGAGGGCATTTCGCTTTCGATCTAGGAGTTATTTACTCACTTCAACTTCCAGCACAGAAGTGCCGCGATAGCCGCATTAGAAAAAGAGCTGTTGCACTCCTATCGGAGAATCCACGGAGAGAAGGCGTTTGGGATAGTGTATTCGTCGGCAAGATGATGGAATGGGCTGTGGATGTCGAGGAAGAATTTATGAAAGATGGTTATATTCCGGCGTGGGCCAGGATTCGCGGCGTGGCCCAGTCTGCTGACATGCAACGACGCAGAGCAACGCTGTTGTGCCAACAGCGAATATCTGAAGACTCAGATGAACTTATAATACGACAGAAACATATCTGTTGGTAGTACTGGAGCCAGTGCCATCGCGTGAGAAATACATTGAGCTCGCCACATCGTACGCCAAGTATGCGTGAATAGGGATTCTGTATTAACTTAGACCGAAAGCGAACACATCAAGTGAGATGATACAATTCACCCTTGATCAGCTTTATCAAAGTTGGCTGCTATGAGTCAACAGGTCTGAAATTGACAGGTCTTTAGCTATTCTAGTACATTATAAGAAACAAATATTCCGCAAAACTACATGCATGAATAGACATTACATATCGATTTAGACCATCTAGTTATTCTTGGACTCAATAACCTCCTCATGGGCGATCTCTGAGTCTGTGACACCGCCAGCTCCCTTATGAGCTTTGATGTTCTCAATTTCAACGTCCAATCGACTATGACCAGGCTTGGTCTTCCACGGTTTCAGGGCCCCAGGAGCGAACAATTCCTCGATCTCCTCGATACTCTTGCCGCAAGTTTCTGGGTAAGATACGAAGGCTTGTACAGCAGCGCTGAAGCAAAGAACGCCGAAAACGATGAACAACTTCCATGAAATACTCTGGAACCCAGGAGGAATGAAGAATCCAATGGCGAAATTGAAGAGCCAGTTTGCAATGGATGCCAGCGCCATTCCCGTGGCTCGAGTTTCAAGTGACCATACCTCGGCTGCATATACCCAAGCAATGGGAGCAAGAGTTAGAGAGTAGATGAGGACCATCAGGTAGCAAAATGCAATGACGGTATATGATGGCGAGCCTGTCACTTGGACCTTGACGGTTAGGTTTCCATTCAATCCATCAGGAAGGTAAGTGCCGTAAGTTCCCAAAACACCACCAACGACGAACATGCAGATACCCATACCGAGAGCACCGTAAATAAGAAGTGGCCTGCGTCCGGTCTTATCCACGAAGAAGAATGTTGCCGCAGTTCCAACAATAAAAATCGCATACTGAATGCCAGAGGATATCAAGTTGATGTTTCCAGTAAGGTTGGCCATCTCGAAGATATACACGACATCTAGCCTTATTAGCTACGTGAACAGGGACCAAGGCCATAAAAGTGGACTTACAGTAGGTCATGACATTGGCACCAGACAGTTGTTGCCAAGCCTGGACAGATGTTCCACAAAAGGTACGCTTCCACATTCCATTCTTGAAATATTTTCGCCATCCTCCCTCCGACTCTCGTTCGGCGATTAGAATTGTTGATATTTCCTCCCACTCAGCAACTACAACTGGATCGCCCACGTCTCCACCAGCTTGAATATTCGCGAGGACCTGGATTGCCTCTTCATTGCGACCAACTTTGGCAAGCCATCTTTGAGATCACATTAGCATCTAAATATTTGATTTACGAGTAGCTCTTCATACCTGGGTGATTCAGGCAGGAACGGAAGGCCTGCCATGAGGATAACGCAAGGAACCAACTGCATCGCCCACGCGGTACGAAACGAGGCGCTGCCCTTCATGAATGAACACCCGTATCCTATGAAGTACATAATGAAAATTCCCCATTCGATAGCCCACTGCTGAATGACGAGGATAGAGCCTCTCTTATCCTTCTGGGCGATCTCCGCAAGGTAGACGGGAACCTGAGAGGACGTAATACCTACGCATATACCATTGACGAATCTCCCAACGACCAGCATGGCGACATCGATAGCTCCAGCTTGAAGAGATGTTCCCAAGAGCCACCAAATACAGGCGAAGAAGATGACATCACGCCGTCCTGACTTGTTGGATATTGGTCCGGCGACAATGGCACCAATAACGGAGCCACCAGCGAGAGCAGCCGTGATACCGCCCTGTCTGATGGTCGTGGGATGGTCGAAGTAATCGATATATTGAGAGGTCCCAATGATGGCAGACATGGAAGAGATATCAAAACCAAAGCTAGGCAATATTAGTGTGTGGTTTGTGAGGAAGGGTTTCCCCGGGTAGGAGGAGTAGAACTAACAGCATGCCTCCTACAGTGGCAATAAGTGCCAGGAAGTAGACATTGTTAATCTTTGGCAGCGTTGGAGTCTGCATGATTGCTGGCTTTGGTCTGCCTCGTGCCGAGCGAGTAATCTCAGTGATATTCTGGCGGTGATCTAACAGCTGGAAAACTAGACCCACTCTAACTTGATAGTGTTGCGAGATGAAGCGATATATAAAAGTTCAATACTGGGAAGACTAGTCTTTATAGTGAGAGAAATACCTTCCAAACCAAGATCTCTGCATTTTGTCATTTCATGTACAAAACAGCACAGTCAACTACAACCTAGATTGGTTTTGGTGGGTCCTTTAGCACGGCTAGAGGCATGAATTCTTATCCTCTTGCTCTGATAGGAGCGCATGTAGTCCTCCACTGATTGTGATATATGCCGTCGACGCAACTCGCCTCGAGATGGGGGATAACAGCCGCTGTCGGATACGCGCATGTGGGGGCAACGCCAGCGGACTAAAGCCCTTGTCATACGCATGTATATAGTGATTGGTTCACTTAGACCCTAGTTGTTCCTCAGGTAGGGTCGTAGTAGGGGTTGCTTTGGACGCTTGAAGGCTCGAAAGCTTGTGTTTACATCATTGCATCGCGGTCCCTGCATAGCTTGGCAGCGTAAGAGAGCTTCAGAGACGAGTTTAGATGTATACACATATTACTTCCTTCGTGGCTTGCGCTACTTCAACAACTTGGTCTACTGTGTAACAAACTCTGAATATGGAGAATCAAAGATGTGTGTGGAGAAGAGGGGGTAATATGGTTCGAGTTGGAGTCGCGGGGTCAACTCCTCTTGCCTCCACTGCTCCAACTCCACTTAGTAGATCAAGTCACTCTGTGTGCCAGACGGAAACAAGGACACGGTGGAGCTGCTCACACTACTGTGCGCTGAATGTGGATAACACATAATCCCGTACCTCTCTTCAACACGAGCCTTTATCGAAGGGGAGAAAATAGGAATAGATATGTTAGAAGGCTTCTTTATGCTGGCGAAATCGATTCAACGCCATATTCCAAGTCCATTGCTACGACATGGCTCTCATATCACACATCTCTACCGACCAGATGGGACCCATCGTGTCTGTACGGCGTACAAAGCCACCGGGGCCATTGCCGTCCTACCCGGGCGCTCCCGCCACGCCCACTGCACACTAAGCCCGATGAAGTGTTAGCACTGCTGCCCCTGCGGTCAGACACATAGCGACGTCACTGTCCGGCCATCGCCAGCCGTTACTCGGCGTTTCATCAGGCAGTGATCCGTGATTGTCATCGCCTTGAGGCCCACTGTGTTTGAATTATTGCACCAATCTCAGTCCGACATGTTAATACAGCAAGTCACTGTTCCGCGCAACTTAGCACTCGTGTCTGTACGCTATGCAGTCCGGACCAATCGGTAAATGGAGGCAGCGCCTCGATGATGAGTCTTGGGTCTGAATTTCCAGGGTTGAAGTGGAGATCATAGTCATCTGTGTGCCATAGATTGAATGGGTGAGGCGTTTGCTTGTGATTCTGAATTTGGCGCAGAGGTGACGTTTTGCTGTGTGTTTGGTAGTGAACGACAGCACAGAATAAGTGCCAGTATCATATCGAGTAACGATATGAATAGAATGGCCGTAAAATAGTACTGGTTTTCGGCTCCAAATGAATGAACCTTACTCCTGTTCGTCTTGGGCAACCATTTAGATCCAAATTGGTACTTGAGGTGAATTTGAGCTGACAAAGGGAGCCCTAATAGTTCGATCTGGCAAATCCATGGTAAAGCCATCAGCTCTCTTTTGACTTTTTAGTCTCCACGGGACGTGGAATTTACCACTTTGAACTTGTTGGTGTAGTTAGCTTTGACATATATCATTATACTTGATTATGGAGATCAATTTTAGTGTTTCTGCTGGTGAAGGTCTATTGATTAAAAGTAATAAAGTTGCAGAGATGCGTAGGTTCAATTCTTTGAGGCCTCAATGATTCTTTTGAACTCGAGACACGATTTTACGGTGCTTGTAGAAAAGAATACACATGATCACTTGGTGGCCAGTAAGAGCCATATACATTTTGGCAGAAGTATCATATAATCTAGTCCTTGTCCTAATTAATATAAGACAGGTGTTAAATCTCCCTCGAATGAGTTTACAATATACACTTCAAATCCTTGGGTCAGAGATACATACTCGTAACTATGGCATAAGGTTTGTGTATCACCATTTCTATGAATATTGTGCTCGGAGAAGGGTAATCCGATGATGTCATATGTAAGCAAGTACTTCGCAACAGTTATGTTGGCTATTTCCAGGTTAGTGTTACGGTGCTAGGGCAGAAGTACGGTAACCACGGGCAAGTACAGAGAGTATGAGGCCAGTAAATGGAATGAACTGAAACTAAAGAAGCCAGAAGAGCTTCTCCCGGGACCGTCGCTTCGTATTTCAGAAGCCGAATGTGATGGTCCCCGAGTGGCGATGCACAGTGACACAAATCCAGATCAAGTTGCGAGCAGTCAATTGTTCTTGACAAGAACGTCAGAGTAAAGTAAAACAATGGATAAAGAGGAACCTGGAGGTTACGTGCAAAATTTGGGGCTCCTTGGGGCTTACATGGCATACAGGATCACGTTAATGTAATTGTTGCTCCTCTTGATGCGTTGGCGCACCTTGTTCTTACAAGGCCTGCAAATGTCATAGGATTTCAAGAGGTTTGGATGAAGAGTCCTGACGACCACCCGGGTTGTCGTCACCTGACATGCAGCTACTCCATGTCAAGGTGGCACCTTCTACTCCACAAACTAGACACTTGTATTCCAACAACACTGTCGCTAGTGATGTAAGCTTCTCTAGAAACTCGTAATTAGTCATAGCCTCTCTTCTCCTTAGTAGTTATCTGGGTTCACACGATGTTGCTAACTGGGCGCATCAACTTGCTCCCAAGAACAATACATAAGGTTAAGCACAAGCAAGATGAACCAAAATAAAGTTTAATCATCTTATTTACTATCGAGATTAAGTTTACCCAGCCCACATATTGCTGGCCTTGGAGGCCTACGGATTTGTCATGCGGTGATCTTCATCGTGCTGAACTCTATCCTTGTATTATGGCGTTGATCCGGCAACTTTGCAATCGTAAGGAGAACCTAAGACAATTCTACCTCAGATGTGCTTGAGAGAATATTTCCCTGGGCTTGGGAATAGTAGCCACGCACGCCACGGCAGGTCTTTTGCCCACCCGCTATCGAGCGCTATGGCTCCTTCTCCTCGACGTGCATTGACCGCGCACTACAGCATATCCGAATGCTAAGTCAATGCGTAATGGCCGCCGAACGTAGAACATATATTTCTGTGTGCTTCGAGTACGAGATGACAGACTCTTTTATGGTTCTTATATATTCCTGCACTCTGGCTGTCTCAGAAGCTCAGCAAAAAATGCTGCCGAAGCAATATATCAAATCGCGAAGTCCATCAACAGGGACCGTGACAGCTTGTTCAAGGGGTGTTACGGACAATGGTCGCGCCCGTCACGTCTTATGTGAAAGAAGTTCGTCTGGTTCTTGCAGCACACCCTAAAATTGTTTCCCTCTACAGTGGTCGTTTCAGATTAGCCGCTTGAGTTCGTGCAACCGCCTATGTTTCCGTACTCTGCCGGTAGTTGATTTGGGGTCGCTGCAGCCACTAACGTGAATCTCTCCAAGTTTCGGGGAAAGTGTAATTGGTCAAAGGTGCGTAAGTGTAAGGATAAGTCCTCGGCTTTCAGGAGGCTTGCGTATATAGGCAAGTGTTCCTGGATGGAGAAGCTCATCAAGAAAATACGTTCCATACGATGTTATTGAGATATTTTTGGGAGCGGACATAATGGATCTCGTGCGGGGTAGGACTACGTATTGATACCAGGAAGATGCGGATCTTCTCTTGGGTTGTACTTCTTCTTCTCTGGCCAGCGAGCCAAGCAGTGATTTGGACGTCCCCATCTTCCTATCCTCTGGCGAACGTCACGTCTTCTTCATCTTTCCCTTCGGCGAACTCAACATCGTCTTCCTCGACTCTAACAAGTTCAACATCTTCTTCCACTGCTCTAGTAAACTCAACAACATCTTCCTCTTCCTTCGCCGTATTGGCAGCTTCTTTCCCACATTGCGCGGTTAGTTATCACCTGTCGATACGTATACCCTTTGCTGACTTGAAGATAAGATTCTCTGTCTCGCTAAAGCTCTCGAAAACTCTACATGTTCACCAACGGACCAGCAATGTATTTGTACCGATGTTCCATTGAATGCCGCTGTGACTCGTTGCGTTCAATCAACATGCAGTATCAAGGAATCCCTAGGTGGGTCTCCATAGCTATAGATGAAGTTTATTATTGAGCTGATTGTGATAGTGACTTTGAACCTGACGACTGTCGCGTGTAACGCCCCAATTCGGGACCGTCGCACACTATACAATGTCATATCTAACACGTTCGGTGTAATCTCTGGAGTCGCAGTAGTGCTGAGATTATTCGCAAGATACATTTCTGACTGCAATTTCTGGTTTGACGACTATACCATCATACTCACCATGGTGAGTATCATATCTCCTTAATTTCATGGGAGGAGTCAACTGATGGGGCTGTAGATCATTGGTATTCCAAGCTCAGTGATCAACATTCACGGTCGTAAGTGTTCTCAGATAGACTCCAAGCCTATGATCTCAAAGCTAACGATTTCTCCAGTTACTTCCAATGGCCTCGGACGGGATATTTGGAAGCTTAGCTTCAATAATATCACAGACATGATCCATGTAGATATATCCCGTTCTCTGCCTCCTATCAATTCTAATTCTGGCTTGCAGGTGTTTTTCGCCGCCGAGCTACTTTATTTCGCGCAACTCACATTGATCAAAATATCCATATTGTTCTTCTATCTTCGACTCTTTCCTGCAAGAACCACCCGGAAGGTCATCTACGCCACGATTGTCTACAACATCCTGTTTTGTCTCAGCTTTGAGCTGGCTGCGTTGTTCCAGTGTCGACCAATCAGCTTCTACTGGAAGAAGTGGGATGGTGAACATCACGGCAGTTGCCTCAATAATAATGCTCTAGCTTTCTCCAATGCGGCGATAAACATCGTGGCGGATGTTTGGATGCTGGTCTTGCCGATGTCGGAAGTAATTTATCTTAACCTTCACTGGAAGAAGAAAGTAGGAGTAGGCATGATGCTCGGAGTTGGTGCTTTGTAGGTCTAATAGTCCCATCTGGCTTCAGAATGGCACCAATACTAATTATCTCTACTCCTAGTGTGACCGTCGTTAGTATCCTTCGTCTCCAGTCGCTTGTCGCGCTGTCCAACTCACAGAATCCTACATGTTAGTGCTTTGGTCCTTCTTTCAGACTTCATAGCTGACATGGCCAGGGGACTATATACCTATCGGATACTGGTCTACGATTGAAATAAATGTCGGCATCATCTGCTCTTGTATGCCAAGCTTTCGGCTTTTACTCGTCCGCCTATTTCCTACGTATATGGGAGCACACGATAAATCGAAAACTGGAAGTGATAGCCACTACCCCAGAAACAACATCCGGAATCAGCATAGTAGAGAAGAGGCCGGAGGAATCGTATACTCGAAAGGCTATCATGTCACGTACAGTCGCAAGCCGTCTGAGGGTGACGACGGAAGTAGTACATTTAGGCTTGTTACCTTGGATCGCAAACCTCTTGGAACTTAGTGGGATTATGATAGATGCACTTTATGGAGCATGAATCCAGGAAAGTCTAACTTACACTCCTTCATGGTCGACACATAGTTAATGTAATCTCTGTTGATATCTTGTATTTATTCAATTCGACCTTATGTGCGTGCGGCTAAGCGCGCATCTTCGCTTTGCCTTACAATCAAGAGGCACGTCGCTTTGCCAAATCATCGACACACTTAAAGAATATCGCCCTCAAAGCACGTATTACCTTATAGTATACAGTTTAGTATGTCCATTTAACGGCCATCGAGTCTTCCAGGACGAACAGTCGAAATGTGGTCGAGCTAGTTGGGCCAAGACTATACTGAGCCTGGTATCCTAATCACAAGACCAGGTCTGTTACATTTACTTATTAAGATATCCTAGTCCTTCGAGACTAGATTCGTAAAAAGATCCACATAATCGAAAATGCTCCTTTTGAAACTCCGTTCAAAGGTTGTCTCGTTGAAACTCTGTAACCCATACCTCTGACTAAAACTGCCGAACTCATCATTATCCACATAAGCCCACGCAAGAGCTCCAATGATATTGATTCCCATATCCCAGATGCACATCCTCATGGCGTCAACAAACTCTTGATAGTACATACTACGTAGCGTATCAAAGCGAGCTATATCATACGCCATAAGGGCTTCGTTGTACTGATTGAAGCCGTATTCCGAGATCAGAATACCGGATGGCTTAAACGTGTTCCAGAGATATGACATGTGCTCGGTGAAGAAGGCTGGGGTTGTGTGCACGTAATCGTTCGACGGATTGCCGTCCAGCCACCCATCGGCTTGGAGGAACGTAGTATTGACGCAGACGGGCCACAGTACGTTGGATGGATCGGCGATACAGGCTTCAATGCCAACGTCAGGAGGTGTGGCGAATTGGGTTGTGTATGGATCAATGCTGAAAAAATCTATAGTTCCATTAAACTGCTCGATCTGGGCATCGGTTAGTGGTGGGAGGTATGTTGTGTTAAACGTCGACTGGACACTGTCAGGATAATTTTGGCCGAGGAAGAGAGGGTTGCCCAAGATGCCAAGGAGGAAATCTTGGTACCGGAGGGCAGCGGCTGTGTCATTTGCAGAGGTGGGATCCAGTGGGACAGCGAAATTGTTGGAAAGCTTTAGCGTCATCTTTCCCGTTCCTTTGAGAACATCTTTGTAGAAGTTATAGACGGCAGAATGGCTCAGGAGGATGTTGATGTTATAAGCAAAGTCAGCGCCGGATAAGTTGTTTGGTCTAGATACATCAGTACCTCATCAGAAGGAGCTCGGCCTGACTTACTCATTGAACGTGACCCAAATAGGAACTCGATCGGCAAAACGAGTCAAGACTTGTTTTGCATAGTACAAAAAGTGGGCGGGGAACGTATCAGAGGTTGGTGGAGTTAAGAGAGGATAATCGAAATGTACCAAAGTAACGACAGGAGTGACTCCATTCTCCAAACAGAAGTCAATCACTTCCTCATAGTGGTCTAGTGCCTGCTGATTGATCGGAGACCCTTCTTTGCCGAAGGGAACTATTCTTGGCCAGGCGATAGAGAAGGAGTAGTAAGGTATCCCCAGCGCAGCTAATCTCAAGATATCCTGTTTGTAAAGGAAGTAATTCATGGTTGTGGTCACTGGTGGCGTCGCGCCAGCTGTATCAGGAAGAGCTCCTATGAAATCCAGAACCGCCGGACCACGACCCTCGATCTGGAGGCCACCTTCGACTTGCCATGCTGAGCCGGCCACGCCCCATACGAAGTCTGCCGGTAACAGGTTGGAGGTGACAGGGTTGGAATAAGGCGTGTAAGTCGGTGGTGGGTAGATAAGATCGGTTGCGGCGACGGGCGTCGGCGATACTGTGGTGGTAAATGGGACAGTTAGGTTATAGCTATATGCGTTCCATAATGCCGAGTATGCACTTTGCCCAAACATGTCCGCGGAGTCGGTTGCATTAGGGACTAAAGAATATGTTGTTGTGGTTGCATTCAGGGGTAACAGGGTCGAGACGGCAGTGAATGCCGGTGCATAGGCTGCGTAAGTGACTGGGGAGGGCAGAGGCGTCGCATACCGAGTGGTGCTGAGGGCAGCATATGAGAATGTACCGTAAGTAAACTGAGGCTGTGCACATATTAGGAGCCGGTTTTGCGATTGGTTTGGAGCGCTCACAGCAATTGACGAAGCAGAATTCGACGCCATGGTGGCTGCTTGACCTGCGACTCCTCTAATACTGCCGGGCAATGAGACAAAGAGGACAATCTCAACGGCTGGCTTCATATCCTGATAGCGGGCCGAGGATAAATGAGATGGTCTGCTGCCTCCCCTCAGCAGTAGCGTGATCAAGATCAAGGGTGCAGAGGCATCAGGTACTTATAGGACTTCAAGACTGGTCCCCGCATTGCCATGGCCGAGTCACCGGCTAAATGAATGCACATTTCATGTCGCTCTGCGTTCAGGAGTGGATTTGTCGATATGTAGTAGATATTGCGAGATAAGTATGTAGTCCATCATCTGCTTCCAGGAGCAACTCCGACGTCATGCGGTGATTTTGTGGAGAGTGCGGGGTCTAGGTCTGGAACAGGCACGATGCAATGGACGCAATCTGGTTCACGCCCCGAAACTTTACATACCTGCCGACAAGGGAGTGCATGGAGCCTGGGGAAGTGTCCCTTCGATGAGGAGAAGCATTCCAAAAGTGGGATCCAGATGCCGGCAGTCTTGAGCGTTGAAGACTACCCGAAAGCGAAATCTAGGTTCAGGGATCTTTGAACGGTGAAGAGAGTGGGCGGGGTCAAAAGACCTCACAGATATTGTATAGGACAAGAAGATCCTGGTCTTAAGTTTAATTATCACTATATTATCGTGAAAATCCAACAGCTACTGCACAGTTGGCTGCTCCTAACGACTCGGTCGGCCATTGTGACATTAGGTGGACAAACCTTCGGCAATTCTAGGAGACGGCCTGTGATGGATCACAGTAATCACATATTCCGTCTTCACGCGCTTTTCATCCAGTGGCGATGGTTCCATTCCATCAATCAATGTAATGCTTGGATCCGACTTTACAAAGCCTACCTCGCGAGCCTCGTAGGAAGTGAAAGTACCATAATAATCGATCTCATCTCTGTCGCCAGGTCTAGCGAAGGCGAAGATAGAACTAGCAGCATATAATATGATATATTTCAAGAAAAGTCTTATATTGAACAATTAGCCAATAATGGACTTCGAAAGTTAATGATGATATACCAACAAAGAAGGCTAGATAGAAGAATTCGTAGAGTGCTCGATTCGGTTTTGCCGGGGCCGTTCACAACCTCGATCATACCTCCACTCGTTAGTGCCCAGCCGCAAACCCAGTCAATGAGAGCGCGCCAATCGAATTCAAGCCAGATCCAGTATGCAGTATCCTTCGTCCGATATAAGTGGCCGAGTTGTATGTAGTAGTCGCAAGCCATGACTCCCATCACAGGTGCAAGGACGATCGATCAGGAACGTATGCTTCTAATGAAAGTGGCTGAGCCGTTAATGACCTGCCATGGTTTGATAAACAAGAGAAAGATTACACCAACTCTAGATTTAGAGGAACCTTGGCCCTTATTCATCATGACCCAGAAAGTATCGGGTGCTAAAACTAAAATTTTAGAGCACAAACAGTCTTGGAACTTAGTATTGACTTAAGATTTCGGTATATTTCACCAGTCTTGACAGGCACTCGTAGTGAGTAACCCGACAAAACATATCAACACTCCTAATAACCATAACGACAACATCGTACCTAGCACAAATTGTCTTGGTCCTTTGGAGTAGTGAGCGAAATCACTGGTATTGATCGCCACGACTATTTATGATATAGCACGATAAAGCCATTATAGCCTACAGCTCGTCAAAACACATACCAACATTTCCGTCAAGGACTTCATTGATCTTACGCGGTCTTAGGCAAAAGATTTTGTTCTAGTATACATAGGGAGATGAATACAAGAAAGGCAAAAGCATTATCCTAGCCACCCTAGCAGTCCAGCCCCAAGCCCCAAGGCGACTGGCACGACTGGCAAATGGTGCCTCAAACCACCACCTATCAAATCTAGGCTTACAGCCCCATCAATCGCTGGGAAGACGCTAAGGATCATCATTGCCCAGCCGAGGAGCTTGCGATCTCCTCTATACCAGATTGCCGACGATGTCAGTCCAATGACTATATTACGCGCTGCTGTAAGGCGCATCATCGCATCCGCCAGTCGTTGTGACTCGGGTGTCGTGGGTGTTGGAAAATCGGCCGAGGCAAAAAGGGCCCGAGGCCTCAGAAGGCCATTGATACCAATCAAAAGAGGTATAGCCCCAACACCTGCGGCTATTCTTGGTAAGAGCGGAGATTGCGACGAGAGAATAGACATTTCGTGCTGGATACTTCCTCTACGGAGTATCTATTACGCCCAGCCTTCTGAAGCTTTCGTACAAACCGGGGGCATCTGGCAAATCAAGTTCTCTGACTTGACAAAGTATTACTTCTTAGGTAAAGTAAATCTGCTGTGGGTTTGGGTCTTGGCGGAATTGTTTGGCCTGCTACGAAGTAGTTGTACGAATTGATTGAAGGAAATGGAAGATTGACTAGAAAAGATGTTCGAGGACAAGTGGAGGCTTATGTATTTTCTCCGTCTCACGTAAGATCTGATTCCCCGCAGGGCATAAGCGTGGGGATACAATACAGTTGGGATTAACAAAACCATGCCCTGTAGTCCTGAGTACGATGCTCATCAACTTATTGGCCAGATTCCCTTGAAGCGAAAGACTAGGCTGGGGTTTGTTTATCCTGAGAGTATTGTACATGCACGCCCCGCTGAATACGGGCATCAAAGAGATGAATGATAACTCGATAGGAGAGAGCAGGTACACCTGGCATAGCTTAACCGTTCAGACTGATACTAATTATAACCTTTACGATAATATCTAAGAGATGATTAATCAGTTGGGTTTTTGATACCTGGAAATGAAAGAAGATTATCGCAAAGTAGAGAGGACAACCAGCTACCAGTTACGGCACAGTTGGTGGCATTGAAGTCATACTCTGGCAACTTAGAACATCAGACGGAGATCTTCAAGTATACTAGTGACAAGTAGTTGCTAGATATCGTCCAAATAATGACGGGTTGTCTGAACTAGAGCACTGGAACGTGACGACCAAGCACATGAACAAAGTGAATAGGTGGCTATGGCTTAGATGGTAACCTTTAATCCTCTTTTCCGGCTAATTGGCACTATGGATGATTTCATAATCTTCACACATTTCTTCACCCCAGTTCCTGAAGCTCTTCTCCTCTAAGACTAGACAGAATGGGTACTTTGGATACCAGGACGGATGACGCACCTTTGGGACGGGAGTCTGTGCAGCGTCCGTGAGCTTACTCCGCTACGATGTGGGTTTCTTTAATACGTGTAATGTTTCGGATGTACAATAACGATAAAGTACTCCGTAGCAGTGTTGGTTTTTACAATCTATGATCTTATCCGCGTCACTTTGAAACGATTATTCTATGGTATAGGCCACGACTCATCTACGCCAATACCCAAATTCATCGTTTCTCGAACTAGTACTAGCGTGGAAAACTAAATCGAATCAAGTAATTATTTTGATAGACTAGAAGAAAGAAAAATCGACTCCTATTACTAGAATAATACCAAATACTTAGAAGTGATAGCTATATAGGAAGTCTAAATGTTAAGGTTAGAGTTAGGATTCTAAATATGGTGACATGTCAGTCTTCATATGTCTTTGGTCTTATAGCTGACTAGGACTAGGAGGCTAACGAGGAGTTGCTCAGCCACCTTCGATACCGTAGTCATTAATTTCATGGGACTAACAGAATACTTAGTCTTATACTTTCAATTGTAATACTGCTAGCCTCAAGAAGGATCAGAGGAGACAAGACGAATGGGGGACGTTCCAGTATACGGTATCAGGTATGAACATAACCATAATCCTAAATCATATTGTAATGCAACAGACTGAGTCAGAGGTTATCAAATTATCCAGCATAAGGTTGTTT
This sequence comes from Coleophoma crateriformis, assembly GCA_003369635.1. Classification (NCBI taxonomy): domain Eukaryota; kingdom Fungi; phylum Ascomycota; class Leotiomycetes; order Helotiales; family Dermateaceae; genus Coleophoma; species Coleophoma crateriformis. The sequence continues at coordinate 36,523 of PDLN01000007.1, forward strand.
ATTATTCAGCCGTGCGTATTAGAGGTTGTCAAGTTATCGAATGATCAAGTATGTAACCCGGTCGGTTCATAACACACGAGGTACAGAGCATCCGATCGGATCGTATTCGTGTCTTTCCGAGTCCGCCGTCCGATGATTTCTATAGTCCGTGTGTAGGGGTCCGGGCCAAATATATCACTAAGTGAGTCCTGATACACGCCAGCCGTTCGCACATACATCCAATGTCATTGGCGCACGTATCGATTCTGGTGTGGCTTGTGTTAGTCTTCTACGACACTGTAAGAGATTTGTTTCTAGGTAGCGATCGTTGTGAGTTGGCCAAAACGAAACGATACTGTGATAAAGATAAAGTAGGCCTTGACTGCCGTCAACTATCTTTGCATTGAGGTATGCTATAATGTTGGCTAGAGGCTCGAAAAGTCTGCCTCACTTCGTTGCACTGTTTCTTTTCGTTCTCGTTATTTGTGTAAGGCTCTGGACCGAAAAGCGTCTCATCTTCTCGGACCCCCTAGGTAGCCTTTCCATAACATCACCAGCTTATTCTGGTAATTTGACGTCCTCGATATCCAATACCCACATCGAAGTTCACTCCCTCACAACTGCAGACAAGAGATACTTCCACATCAAGTTTGGCCAACATGCCGCAATCAATGCCAATATTATTCCTCACCCCGTTCTGAACGACACCTGGATCATCGTCGCTCAACTGAGGCAGATTACGGTGATCAACATTGGCTGGAATGCCCAACTAGTCTGCGATGCCGTCTTCAAAGAGAACGTACTCGAGTGCGTGGACCCACCCCTGATCCTTCCTATCGCCGCCACTACTGGCGAGAATTGCAACGGGGAACTTGAGGTCCTGAGAAGGAATGTCGGTCCTCACGATGCAAGAGTCTTTTATGGACCCAAGACTCCCTTCGCGCTCTGGGGATCAAATTCACAACACGTATGCTTCGGGCAATGGATGCAGGATTTTCGCAACCTTGTGAACTGGGCATACGTGCCCGGGATGCTTACGGATGGATTCAGACTGGCAACAGAAGTGCAGAGACCGCTTCCTGGTCCATACACCGCTATCGAGAAAAATTGGTTCGTTTTCTGGGACCAGAACGACGAGATGTATGCACATTACTCGGTGGCGCCGAAGCGTTACTTCTCAAAACTGAATAGCAATGGCTCGGCTGGACCAGATCTAGCACCGCTCGCCGCAGCTAACGACGACAAATGCATCGCGAAGCATATGCCAGTCGTAGGACACGCACTCGAGACGATCCATCAAGCATCGAACTCTCTCTCGGTCACACTTTGCCGCCGTTCAGATCCCACATGTATCCCAAGCGACTTGAATACCTTTATTTTCACTATATTCCATTGGCGGAGCTTCTACAAACTACATGCTGTATACGAACCATATGTTATGATGTTCCAGCGACACGCACCTTTTGCAATGCATGCCATCTCCCAAAAGCCCATCTGGATCTCTGGTCGTGGCCGCGTTGGTGAAGCGGGCACGCTGAGACCGAGGCCTGATGAGGATAGTGAGATGGTGTATGTCACATCAATGAGCTGGAAAACGCAAGGTCAGAAATATCATGGATATATCGACGACATGCTATTTCTTGGTTTTGGAATCGAGGATAGAGTCACGGGTGGAATTGACTTTGTTGTAGGGGACATACTCTTGAATATGGGCCTCTGTGAATAGCTTCCAATGCCATTGAAATCTGAAGAGCCCTTGTAGTTTTATCTCTTCAATGCTGCGTACTAAAAGGAACATATCTACCGGTATCTAGCGGCTTTCTGCTTGTACATTGGTGAGACAGACGAACTTGGATGAAGTTGTGTCATGATTGGAGCAATATATATCATTTGAAAACGTATTGTTCATACTAGATATCTTTGAACAATTTTGAGATAATGGTGATGTACTAACCAAAGGGAAGGTGTCGATATCAAAAAGTAAGAACATTCACTCTGCGATGTGATAAAAGAGTCATCTTGTTATTGTGTAAATGCCATGCTTACTGCAAGGTGTTACAAAAGGATGATCGAAAAAGCCCTCGAAGGATCGGAAGCATTGAAGGGGGAGTACAATCCTGTGGGAAGATGAATCCTACTTTGTCGTCTGCGTCCTATAAATTCCTTCAGAGCTGTCATAAGTAAGATGACAAATCATTGGTTCCTTTATGTCATGCGTGTTGCTTTGAAACAGGAGAACTCAGCTTCCCACTTTGTGGTTGGCGGGTTTACTCATATGTAAGCACGGGCACGATGACAATATGACCCTCAATCAGGCTAGGAAGGGCGGAGGGATTGCGAAATCAAAGTGCAAGAATAAGTTTGAGGACTAACTCGGGATAGCTGTACTTAGAGACAAGAAAGGTCGAATATTATGTCTACATCCACATCCCGACTAGATTAGACTTATGCAATCCCTCGATTCCATTTGATCCATCTTTAAACTAGTCGCCAATGGAATAGTATGCACTTTTTAACGTATCAAGCTGAAAGAACATACTTGAAGGTTTCTCAGGTTGAGTAACCGACCAGTATTTCTCAGACATATACACTTAAAAGAGATTGCGTCATGGGAAGCTACTTATCAGGCAAGCATGCCCGCCCAGATCAAGACATGCGCCTCTGTGATGAAACCTTGCAGATCCAAATGTGTGGTCTAGAGATCCTTGTCAATCATCAATGATATCGAAGCTTCAACAGCGAAGACTTACTTCTGACAGCATAGTAGCTTGACCGATCCCCATATTCTTCCCAATCCATGCTAGGCAGTCTCTGAAATATTCCTTTAACGCGGGATCAGCGATTGACAAAGTCGCTACCATATACAGTGTGTGCATCAACAATAAGCCTCCAACAGACCGTCCAGGGACGATCGCCTTCATTGTGCCATCTGACGACAGGCTTTGGTCGAACTCTTGTAGATTGTCCGCCAGGTGATAAGGTATAGAAGCCGTAATGTCAAATGTGAGTTCCTGGATCTCTGCGAAAATCGTGGGATCAGCTATGACATTCTTTTGTAAACGCGAAATAGCCTTGTCGCAGTTGACTATAACATCGAGCAGAAGTAGTCGAGCTTTGCGATAGGAATTCATGATGGAGGAGACATAGACTGTCAATTGTTAGCAATGAGTCTAGACGCTTGATACTCAATCACTACTTACGATCGTAGTATTTCATGACAGGCCCTGGCCAGTAACCTGGTTCAAGTCTGCAATGTCCCAAAGTCAGTGTTTTCCTTTTTTATAAGGCAGACAGATATTTATATGCATATGTTACTAGAATATTAGTGAAGTGTGAAATCCTCTTGCTAATGCGTGCTAATTTTCAAGCATTTGGATATCTTCATTGGAAAGCCATCTTATAAATTCCTTGACAATAGAAACCTTCATCCTCAATATCAACTTACCTAGTTGCAAAGTGAGTGTTAGGTATAATCCCAACCACTGTTGGTTGCCATTCCTTCGGGATGTTCATTGTCCACGTCGAATAATCCTTCCTTATTTGCTCAGCTTCTTGCTTAAAACGCTGAAGATCCTCCAGCAATGTTGACTTGTCTGCTAATGCCACCTCCGCTCTCCGTACCAAAGGATGCATCTTGACGAAGATCGCGTCAAGTGTCGGCCACGACGTGTTGTCTGTAGGCGTGCAAAGAATACTAAATCTCTCTGATCTCTGCAGGGACGATGTGGTTGCGTTTTTTGATTCCAGTGTCTCCAACTGATCGAGTGGAAGCGGACTTGCAAGTTGGAAGAGTTTGCCTTCACAAAGAAGATTGAATGGCGAAGACTTGCTCGTGAGTATTGCCGATACGCCTCGAGCATGTGCTATATGCGCCCCTGGCTTGGTCCCGGTGCTTGTAATTATCTAATAACGTCAAAGAAAGTACCCGAAAGCTTCCGGCATGCTTTACCCACCTCGTATAAACCCAAGAGCACTGCAGTCATTAACGAGTGCACCGTTGTAGAAGTGGCCTTGTTGGAAATGGTCAAACGAAAGGAGGGAAGTAATTCGAAGTACATTTTGTTGGCCTTCTGCATGAAAACGGGGTTGGAGAGCTTCTGCCCTAGATGGGCCAAACCAATGGTTCTACATGCCTCTGCTACACTTGAAGTTGGCCCAGCTCGCTCGATTAGAGCCTCGAGGCCGTTTAGATATCCAAGAGAAACCGTGCGGTTACGAGAATTAATGCAATAGTCGGTCAAAAATGCCTGCATGGCATTCTGGGTGATTACGTTCCATTCAAGATCTCCTGGTTGACTGGAGAGAACGGATTCGGGCCACTTTCCGTGGTAAGTAGTATCATTAGATTGGTGTATCACGGGTTGTTGCTGTGGTTCTACGCCAGCATTTCGGAAAATTAGATCGCTGTCTGGTTGATATCCGGGGCATTTGCGTCTCGCTCTGGTGCATCGGAGGCAGGACTAAAGTCAGATATGGAATTAGCCTCTGTGGGTACATACTCCTGGTCGAGGATATGGCGAGCATGCCTATCATAATGCAGAATTAGGAGTACTTCCACGTTACACAACTTACCGGGCGCGTCTCATCACACTGTAGCTTGCTGTTACTTGATATATTCCTACTTAGCCGGCTTGAGAGTTACATACTTTCTTCTTTCTTTGCTTACATTCCAGACATGCTTTTGAGATTCCGTAGTTCACCATTGCCCGAAAAAAGCAATAGAGGTCTCATGTGACCTGGCTGTGGTTTCAGGGACGATATAGGATGTGATACGGCAGTCAAGATGAGGAGAAGTTGAGGACATCCATTTTAGAGTTAGAATGCTGATGCTGGTATCCATTTCGGGCTAGCTTTGCGCTCCAAATACCGCTCTAATGCAGAATGCGGTTAGCGTTGCGCTCCGATATCACAACCCGCCCTTGCTTTCGTCACGACCGTCACGATTTCAAGGCAGAATACAGCCACATGTCGAGAAACAGTTGTCATCATGGCAAAGCAATGGAGATAGCTTAAGGTTGCTTTAAGTCCGCAGAGTTTCGGACGAACATTGCGACCCACCGCCCTCGGAGATCGAATTCTCTATATAAGCCAGGGTAAAGTCTTCTATGTGTTAGTCACCAGTATAGTTTTCTTCTACCTTTACAGTTCCTCACCTTCAAACTTAAACTATTTGTTGAGAAAGCCCTTCCTTCCATACGTACCAAATGTCTCCGCTTGCCGCGACCACGAAGATCGTGCTCATCACCGGTGCCAATCAGGGCCTCGGCTTCGCCATCGCCAAATCACTATCCTCCAAGCCCGGCTATCATGTTCTTATGGGCAGTCGCAATACGCAACGAGGCATCGAAGCAGCCTCCAAGCTTCAGCAGCAAGGTCTAGCTGTTGAAGCATTGGATATAGAGTGAGTCGTTTCATAATCCCTTTCTTTAGATTCTGGTCAGTCTCCAAGGCTGTTGCGATATTGCCAATTCAGTCAGCTTTGAGCTCCTTCATGGTCAATGGCCGTCGAATGGTTTTGTTGGGATCCGCCATGGGTGCACAAATACTCCACGTGTATCGATAGTTGTCGATGGAAATGATATTAACCTTTGTTACAGTGTCACCTCAGACGAGTCCATCGCCAAAGCAACTTCCGTTGTTTCCTCCAAGTTTGGTCGCCTCGACGTGCTCATAAACAACGCTGGCGTGGCCATCGATGAAGAAGGCTCGCCTGGCTCCAAAGGCAAACCTCCCCTTGCGGGATCCAAGCTCCGCACCGTGTATCAGGATACGTTTGCTGTCAACACGTTCGGCGCTGCCGTGACTACGGAAGCCTTCACTTCCTTGCTGTCGTTGTCCTCGGCGCCGCGTATCGTGTTTATGTCTTCTATCCTCGGCTCCCTCGCCTATCGGTCCGCAGCAGCCATCGATGGCGCAGCCGCCCTACCAATCTACCGAAGCAGCAAGGCTGCGCTGAATATGATTGTGCTACATTATGCTTCTAAGTATAAGGATGCTGGGTGGAAAATCAATGCCTGCTGTCCAGGCTATTGTGCGACGAACCTGAACAGCTTCGCTGGGTTTGATTCGCCGGAGACTGGGGCTATCAATGCCGTAAGACTGGCGATGCTGGGAGAGGACGGGGAGACGGGAACATACTCTAACAAAGAAGGTGTTATTCCGTGGTAGATGGTCGGAGGCTGCGATGTTGGCTTCAGGCTAGGTGTTGCCAAGATGTACTAGTTGCCAGATTTTGTTCTCCCTTGGTGTTAGCTTTCATGAATGAGTTCCAGTTTTGGGGTTTTGTAGAAAAGCTACCACGTCGAGTTCTCTCTCCCCACAAACTCGACAGAATTGGAGAACGACATTATGAAGAATTTCTTGATGAACACCCAATTTTGTCAAGCCAATTAGCATTGGCTGACTGGTAACAACCTTGATATTATTGAAAATCATAGCAGAAAATGCCAATTGAACTCTCCCGAAGCTTCATGGGTGACCCTGAATGGAAATTCGTGATTCGGCAAGACTCCGATGTCCAGTCCGATTACGGAGGCTTGGCCCATTTAACTTTCTGTCAACTCGGGTTGTTATGTCTCTCGTGTATTTCATGACACGCGCGTTCCTAATCTTCGAGCATCGGACTCACTACCGACATGTCCAGCCTAAAAACTATTAGAGGGCCAGGGATCTTCGTTGCGCAATATGTGAGTGACGAGGCCCCATTCAACACCCTCGACGGCCTTGCAGAGTGGGCTGCGAAACTGGGCTTCACCGGAATCCAGATTCCCATTGATGAGCGCCTGATTGATATTGAGCGCGCGGCTACCGACCAGAGCTATTGTGACTCGTTGCTGGCGACGCTCAAGGGGCACGGTATCGAGCTTACGGAGCTGTCGTCGCACCTCCAAGGACAGCTGATTGCGGTGCATCCAGCCTATGATATCCTCTTTGATGGCTTTGCGCCGGTAGAAGTCCAGGGCAATCCTAAAGCGCGGGAAGGATGGGCTCGGGGGGTTCTTTTCGCAGCAGCACAGGCCTCGAAGAACCTGGGACTGAAGGCGCACGCCACCTTTAGCGGGGCCCTGGCCTGGCCGTACGTCTATCCATGGCCGCAACGACCCGAGACCCTGGTAGAACGCGCCTTCGAGGAGCTCGCCGCCCGTTGGAAGCCAATTCTCGACGCTTTTGATCAAGTCAACGTGGATGTGTGCTATGAAGTTCACCCCGGGGAGGATGTGCATGATGGCATATCATTTGAGCGCTTTTTGAACAAGCTCGACGGCCATAGGCGCGCGTGCATCCTTTACGATCCAAGCCACTTTGTTTTGCAGCAGCTGGATTATCTCTCCTTCATCGACATTTACCACGAAAGAATCAAAATCTACCATGTCAAAGACGCGGAGTTTTTGCCCGATGGTCGTCAAGGGGTTTACGGGGGATATAGCAGTTGGATCGACCGGGCCGGTCGCTTCAGGGCTCTTGGTGATGGCCAAGTTGACTTCAAGGGAATCTTCACCAGGCTCGCGAAGTATGGGTACGATGGCTGGGCTACACTGGAATCTGAATGTGCCTTCAAAGACAAGATGGTTTGCGCAGCCGAGGGAGCGAGGTTCATTGCACAGAACATCATCAAAGTCACCGAGACCAGTTTTGATGACTTTGCCAGTTCAGGGATGAGTGATGACCAAGTTGGACGCGTTTTAGGCATCGTGTAAACGAGCATGGTAGTTGTCAAGTATACACAACTAAGATGGGTATTCTTTTCTCCCATTAGGATTGCAACATCTGCATTGACGCTTATCTATAGCAAATGCCATGACATATACACAAGGATGCTTCGAAAGAGAACCCTCCAGCTCTTGGGACTTAACCCTCAAATCTCCATTCTGCAGCTTCCCACCCCTTCCTCCGTCTAAGCTTAATACCAAGACCTTCACCGTCGTTCGCCGGTTTGGCCACTGCATTAGCGAGAACAGCGGGTTGCGCCTTCATCTGATCGAAATCCATACCAATTGGGGTCAAATCAAACCCCACAACGAGGGCAGAACTGATGGCTAATATCTCGGCAAGTGCGAAATTCCGCCCGGGACATAAATGTTGGCCTCCTCCAAATGGGATATAGGCGTTCTTCTTGGTTTTTTCCTTCTCAACCTGGCCGGCCGATTTCCCAGTGGGTGGAAGGAAACGCTCGGGGTTAAACTCCAACACATCATCACCCCAGATACCCTGCATCCGGTGCACGATTCCAGAAGCTATCTGCACATCGACGCCCTTTTTCAAGAGATACGAGTTGCCTTTGCCATCGTTGATGGTCGTGTCTGCTAAGATTCGTCTCATGCTCACATTTTGGTTGAAAAGCCGCATGATTTCACGGTAGCAGCTTACTAGAAGAGGGCACTCTCTTTCAAGCCTTGAGATATTAATCGTCACGACATCGGGATCGGAATCGCCACCTTTCTCCAAGAGGGGCAGGACTTCCTCTCGGATCCGGTCAACCAGGGCCGGTTTGGCGAACAGGCTGCAGATTAACCAGTACATTGTTGGCACCGAGTTCGTCGTGGCGGCCACCGGGAGCATAACCTCTGCCTGAGCAACCTCCACTCCTGAGAAGCCGTAACCGCGCAGCACGTTAGCCCGCCCACGCGTAAGCTGTGCAACGGTTGGGTCATTGACGTCGTGCATGGCGGTGTAGTACTTGCCCAGCACCGCTTGCAGTTTGTTGCGAGCTAAGTATCCCTTGCGAACCGTGATGGTTGGAAAGGGCTTGGTGAGGAGATGTGGAAGGCTCCCTTCGAAAGTCCTAGTGACGGGGTAAGTCAGCTGGAGTCACTGCGAGAGCATATAAGGACGGGAGAAAGAGACCACACAAGTACGCACCACAGATCCTCAACAAGACTTGGGTTATTCTCAAAGGGATTCTCTTTTCCGAGAAGGGAATGCGCCGTTGCGAAAGTGATAGCATCTCGAACCCAGAGATACAGATTCGGCACAGCCACGCCACCCTCGTCGTCCGGCGAGACCTTATCCAGGGTCCGCGAGATGTGGTTCAAAGCGGTGGCGTTCATGGCATGCAGGCACTTGGGTTGCATGCCGGCATGGATCGCCTCGGTGAAATCGGGCACCAGGTCTTTGTTGTCGGTTATCTTTGCAAAAGTCTCCGCACTCAGGCCGAAAGCCTTCTGTGCAAATTCGACGACAAAGGGGCCGAAGCTCAGGTTACGCGTCCTCAGTGAGGCTTGAGCCAGCTGCGGGTCCCAGACGGTATAGATCTTGCCCCAGAGCATTTGCAAGCTAGCTATGGGGATCGGGTGTTTTTTGCTATGAAACATCAGCAGAGATATGGGTTTTCTCGGATAGAGGGCGAGCGGCAGGGCAGCAGCAGAATCGAGACATTGAGTAGTGACCTACTGGACGATACGATGGTAATCGGTTTGATGCCAGATGATCCCTATAATGTGTCCAATTAAGGGGATCGAAGGCTTCAAGAGGGGCGGCTCGCTTGCATCAAGGCGAGGAGTAAGTAGAAAGTCGAGTAGATAGAGCCCCCCGATGACTCCGCACAGAATTAAAACATTGCCCGAGGTGAACTTTGAGACAAGACTCTCTCCTGCCGCAATCTGTGATGCTGCCATGGTCTCGGTTACAGGAAACAGCGAAAGGATTGAACGTCCCAAGGGTGGCTGTCAGTAGATATGAAATTAACAGAACGAAAGTTACGGGCGCGGCAGCCATCACGCTATATAAATAAGCCAGGTTAAACCAACACTACTTCGTCTAGGCTGCTATCATGCAGTGTCAGACGCCAAGCCTGAGGCACAGTAACAAAAAGAGTAGAAATGGGCGGCAGCTATAGAACATCTCTCCTCCGTAGGAGCTACCAATTACACCTTGTTACGGCACGGTATATAAAAGGGGGCCTCAATAATTCACCGTCATCCCCAGTAAGGCGGTGAAGCTATTTAGCTGCGTGCTCGATGCTCGCCGCAACACACAGGACACACAACATACCCACGACACCATGACATCGGTTCCCAAGAATTAGTTCATATCTAACGGCAGTAGAGAAGATAGCGGGTATTCTATACCTAAGTTATGTACGAACTTTCCCTGGTCAAGTTTTTTGGAGCATGGCAGAATACAGGGCCGGTGGATTTGCTGATGACCCCCTTTTTGTACGACATATGATTGGTTCACGCGTACACAGTAAGCACGATAAACTAGCGTTAGCCCTCCTCTGATAGCCAACGCTTTACCCAATTTCAGACAGACATAAGCGCTAGAGAAGCCGAAATGTTCACGAAGAGGCACAGCCACGTCTTTGGGTTAGAAGAGTCAAGTAGGTTGTATTGAGCTTACCTCATTCCTTGGCTGAACTTGGTTCTGCTTCGCTTCCATGGAAGACAGAAGCAACTAAATCCTCAATTCTAGAAGAACTGTGCTTCATCGTCCGTGCTTCCCTGAACCAGCAACAAGGCCGACATGGTTTACTCGGGCGTGAGCAACTGACGTTTGTTTGATGGCGTTTTGAAAGTTCGGAAGGCTCGTTACTGCCGCATAGAAATGGTAATGAAGGAAAGAGGCTTTGGCAGACTAACATCAGCTGTTGTCTCCAGGCTGCTACTCCTGTATCATTTGTTACCTCTTATGATTCTGCCCTGATTTCCAACGTGACAACTAGGGCTATGTAGCTGGGCGGATAATACTAGAGTGATTTTGCTGTATGTTTCACAGAGATTATGCCATGTTGAGTTCAGCAGAGCACGATAGGCAACATACGAAGTTATACTCTAAAGAGCTGCGCAAGAGCCAAGAGCGTAGATAGACCAGTGTGGAGCTCTGTATTGTAGAGAGCTTGGACAAGGTCATGTGATCATCTGAGAGGCCGATCTCGTGGCTGATCGTAGATGGCTTCTAGTTGAGATTATGATCATCGCTTTCAATGGCAATCTGATCAAATTCAAGAACCTAATCGATTCTTTCGTAACCCGATCACTTGAATAATTCAGTTCTTCCATAGCCTACTTGGCTTTTGGGATTCTTGCACATGGAGATGTATCCTACTACAAAGCGGGGGGGAGGGGGGGGTGAAGAAGATAGTCAGTTGACTACTTGATTAATTCAGTGACTTCATTCCAAGACCTCTTGGATCAATCTTCGATTTCCTGTTTTCTGGTTCGAGTCATTTATTCTAATTATTTTTGGATCGTAATGCAAGTATTTCCTAGTACTACTAGTACTCTCAATTTCATCATCATTACTATAAAGGATTATCACCTTTACGTTGATATTCTTTATAGCATTTTTTTTAACCTCCTTCTTTGCGGTCGAGCTACCGAATAAACCAATCGGCTCTTCAGATACTTCAGCTGCTCACAGTTATATTCACATCAAGGACTATCTGGCAAAATACTGTAGAACTGTAAGAAGAAAGAGGCCGATTGTACGGTCTTGTTGTTTTCCTTTGCCAAAATGAACTAAGAATAGATATCACTAATGAAGGTGGTCCAAAAAGACTTTTATTTTTCGTCAACCAGACTTTGATTTCGCACTGTGACACCATGAACGAAAAGGACACATCTCTTAGCACGTCCTATTTTTACAGCATGTTGCTATTTCTTACTCCAGTGATATATTAGCGAAAGTAGAAAGTCACGATGGCGACGACACAGGCAGATAGACGAAAGGGTTGGAACCACAAATGCGAATCGGTTAGCCGAAAATCGAACGGTAGAGGTTCGTTGTACAGTAATGTGCTGTTTGCTACCGTACCGACCTGTGGATCTTACATCGTGGATCGATAGGCAGTCTCATCTCCTACCCATTACGCATAAAGCACAGGTTATGCAATAAGTGGAGAACGAGTTGGAGCCTCTCAGGTTGGAGTAGTTTCATCCCCCCATGTTACCCGGACTCCCCACACGTTGCTCTATGACGATGGTAATCACCGTCGATGTCATCCCTTCAGGCACTTGGACGTCGTTCGAGCCTTGAGGTACAAATCTGCTCGCAATGTCATAAAGGCGCCGGATATGCTACATGAGGGCTACAGAGTAAATCCAGGGCATCTTACTGAATTCTGACGTCTAACCTGATGGTGGCGCAGGTTGTCTACTGTATGAAAGAAGGCTCAATATCACTATAACAGACCATCTAACTGCCTGTGCCATGCTAGGCGATGTCCCTGTGTTTATGTCACAGATGCTTGCCTAGAGGGAGGTGCCTTTTCTCTGACTATTTCCCATGGAAAGGTAGCTACCTCGAACACGAGCCTATGAGAGGTACACGAACTTCACGCCTTAGACAAGATTGGTCCCGAAACACGCTCCTCATTTTGTCTCGACTTACTATCACATCTAAACATTCCATCTCCGACGCAATGTAGTCGAACCACCGCTCGACTTACTCCGGATGACATACTGCGCAAGGTCGATGCTATGGTCTGTAGCGCAAGGAATTCTTCTAGACGTCGTTAAACCTCTTCTACACAAGTCCCCGGGGGCGTTACATGCGATACAAACTTTTGCTATGTCGATCCTCTTCCGTAGTGCCGATGAAATTGCTCCAGGTCGAACGGTTGATTTCTACCATCGAGAAAAAGCAGTACACCTACTGTACGACCATCTTCCAACTTCGATCTGAGTGCTTGCTGGTGTTACTCTCCTATTCCATGTCTTCAACAAGTACGTATAGCATACTTGCTCTGCCAAACAGAGGTGTAAAGTCAGACGACTGTCGCCCTCATCCGGCAAGTAGGCATTTGACTCCAAGAAGGCGTAAGATCAGACTTATTTTGAGAGGCCCCGCCTCCCTATCTAATATCGACTCATCTAACCGGTATTTCCGGCTGCGAAAAACCGGCAGGTTATTGATTAGGATGATGCGGTTGTGACATTCCTCTTCATTGCGCCTCCAAATCGCATGGAAAGTCAGGAGCACTTTGATATTGAAGAGAGTCACCGCAGGCACGTGGCGGCGGTTCGGGTGGCTTGCTAGGGTATATATAGATGTATGCTGGGTGTGCCAACCGGGTAGGCGCATCTATACTAAGTGCATATACTGGTAGATTAGAATACGAACCTCACCAACGTGTGGGGATCGCGTGCGTAAGCTTGGCAAGCTGGTAGGGCTTAGAGTCCTCCCTGGTATATACCATATCGTCCAACATTGGATTGGCGGTGGCCGATGCCCGGAAATGCCAGCCGAAAGCGAGAAACATGCACCCCAGCATTGCACAACATGTCGTTCCTGCGCACCGCCAAGTGGCTAGATTGAATTGGACTCGGTCCGGTGCACTTCGGTCGACGGTCTCTGCTCCATATTCCACGTCCCCTCGCCATGCTAGCTCACCCAGATACTCCTCAAGGACGAGCTCACGATAACGCCGACCCAGAAGGCAGCGGCGGGAGAATGGACAGGTGGAGCGATGACATCGACGATCTCTCCTTTCAGCACTCTTCCCCGGAGGATGAGAAGGCGATAGGGAATCTGGAAGAAATCCGCATGATCGTGATTCCGGGTTCGAGCCGAACAATTTCCCTCGTTCGACGCGCCAGACCTCTGTTTCCCACACGTGGGCGCTGCACGTTCAGCAGAAATCTCGCGTAGGATCCCCTGTGCGGTGGGCGACAGGGTTGTGCCGGCGCGCTGTCGACGGTTGCAGCATCCGTGCTGCCCTTTCGGGGCTCGTTGGCGCGCCGTGGATCACCGTCCGATATTGCTGCCGGAGGTTGTCTGATGATTCTGCGCCGGTGCCATTGGCCTGCACCCACGGCGGGCTCTGCTCTTCGAGATTGGGCTCACCATCCTGGGTTGCTTTCCAAGACATCGTGCGTGCTGCGGGCTGTACGGCTCATATGATGGATGGCCGGTGGCTGATTGGCTGCGTCGTCCGCCGGGTCGCTTGCTCCTCCCAGGTACCACGATGTATATATATCTCAGGAACGGCTTCCACCAAGTTCTTTCTTCTCCAGCCCTCCAGCCCACTACAATAATCCAGTGCTTAGACTCATCACTCTTTCTGATCTTAGCATCTGATCTTAATCGTCGCCGACGCCTTCAAAATGTCTACTCGCTCGCTTTTGAAGATTGTGGCCTCGCTTGCCGTAGCCACCACGGCCTCTGCTGCCACTGGTGATGACCTTGCGCCTGCCTACGACATCAACTTCCCCGCCGGCACCTCATCCACCCTGGAGCCCCTCCACTACGCTGGAGCCAACTCTCCTTACTTCCCGGGTAAGTCCTTTGTCCATCGCCCTTGTCAAACTCCCGTGGCTAACCAACTCGCCCAGGACCTGATGTCTATGACATTCCTTATGAAGTCCCCGAGGGATGCACTGTCCAGCAGGCTTCCTACATCGTCAGACACGGCAGCAGGTAAGTGCGGCTGCATTCAAGCCCATCAACCGTATCTCACGGAACTACAGATTCCCTGACTCTGGTTCCTACAACTCGTGGGTTGCCATCCAAGAGAGGATCCAAGCCGCTGCTGCTCTGCCCGGCTTCAATGCCACCGGCTCTTTGTCCTTCATTCCTACATGGCAAACCGTCCTGACTGACACCACTCTCCAAATGTCCCAGGAGTCCATGACGGGTTACAAGGAGGCCCACGACCTGGGTTACCAACTCCGCACCCGTTACCCCGACTTCTACAAGGATGGCAACGACTACATGGTCTGGGCCAATCAGTACGCCGCTCCGATCAACGAGTCTCGGGTCGTCCAGACTGCCCAAGCCTTCTTGCAGGGTTACCTTTACATCTATGCCGATACCTATGGCTCGGTTGTTGCTATCAACTCCACCGCATCAGCTGATGCCCTTGGAGATTCTTTGTCTCCTTCTGATATGTGCCCTGCTTTCACCAACGACGCCAAGAACAATGTTACGGACTGTAAGTTCCTTGGCTTGTGACCTCTATCCGCTCTTTACTAAATGATGATAGTCGACAACACCTGGGTTCCTGATGCTCTCACCCGTATCAATGCTATGGTCACCGGCAACTTGACTTTCACCGAGAACGACATCTTGTTCTTCCCATACATGTGTGGATACGAGAGTCAGATCACTGGTCGCGTCTCTCCTTGGTGCGGTGTTTTCAATGACACCGAACTCTTGAACTACGCCTACTCTCAAGATCTGTCTTACTACTACGGAACTGGGCCAGGTTCTTCCGGACCAGCCAGCAAGTTGTTCCTCCCATACTTGGATGAGATCATCACTCTCCTCATGGAAGGTCCGGGCCAGCAAGGTGTCGGACCTGACGGACCTTTCACCGTCCCCAACTTGATCATGGGTTTCATGAACGACAACCAAATTGCTCAGTTGACCTCTGCCATGGGTATTTTCGACAGCAACAAGCTTCCAATTGACTACTACCCCGGTGCCCACGAGTACGATATCTCCCACTTCATCACCATGCGCGGTACCGTCGCTTTCGAGGTCCTGAACTGCGCTGCTTCCGCACCAAAGGCTTCCTCCAGCGCCACTTTCAGCTCATCCACCACCGGCGCTTCTGCCCCAGGTTCCACTGTCGCCGTCACTGGTACCCAAACCGCATCTTCTAACGGTACTGCCCCCACCGCCACCGCTTCTTCCCCCACCGGCACCGGTTCTTCTGGATCCGCCACCGGTATCATCGGCAAGAGCACCGGTAGCAGTGTCACCCCTACTGGTACTCCTTACGGCTTCACCAGCACTGGTACTCCTAACACCCTGATCACCACGACCGTTACTGCCTCTGACTGTGCTGCCACTACTGCAGCCGCCAAGCCAAAGTCCGGCCACCAATTCAAGCGCCGCGCCAATGCCAACGAGACCTACATCCGTGTTATCTTCAACGATGCCGTTTACCCAATTATCAACTGCCAGGACGGCCCCGGTAACTCTTGCTTGTTGAGCGAGTATGCCGCCTACATCCACCAGGAGAACGAGGCTGCCGGCGACTTCACCTCTTACTGCAACGTCACCGCTGCTGGAAGTGAGAAGAGCGTTGTCAACGGTGCTAGCTTCTACACCAACACCACTCTTGACTTCCTTACCATTGTCAAGTCACAGTAAGTACCTCCCCGGTAGCAGTTGGACCGAGTAGACTACAGAAGCTAATTCGAGACAGCTTTTAAACCACACACATGACGACTTTTTCTTCTAGTATATAATATTTTGGAGAGGGGAGATATATGATAAAACCTAAGCGCTAATTGTGGCAATGGAATAGACCTACAGATACCCAGGTCTTAGCCTAAGTATAGTAGCCCGCAATAGTTTGCGTTGATAATAAATTAAAATTTAATTTTTAAACCCCAATTCTACTTAGAAGCTGCTTGTATTTGCTGGATCTTCTGTATGTTGTGCGATTAACTGTGCCGTGTCTTTAAAGTTTCTAATGCTTTTAAAACCTTATCTTATCGTATGCTAAGATAACGTTTTGTTTCCAACACCGTATCTTTCAAAGATTAAAGTAGCTTTAGTATATTTTTGAAAATACAAACTACTATTCTATCCTGAAAGTTAGTCAGATGCAGGACGTAGAAAGGACGACTTCTATCTAGTTGATTGTGGCTTGGTCGGTTATTTCGGTGTTTTGTCTCAAAGCGTAATAGGGGTCATGCACGGCATTCCATATCTACAAAGGTCCTTGCTCTCTTCAATCCGATAGACATGTGTTATAGCATTAGCAGCAGGGTATATATTATCGTATTCCAGGATTTATATTGCCGTACCTTAAATGGTTATACCACGCCTATCATCATTTCGAATTTAAACAATCCTGCACAATCCCATTCAGTCCAACATTCAGCTGACTGATTTTTCTTTTGTTTACATTCGTTTTCTTTTATGCATCTTGGCAGCTTCCTAATCTAGGCATATTTGCGTTCGCTCACGTGCAGTAAATATCGAATTCGGTTGTTTCCTTATCTCGCCCTTCGCGCCAACGCCGGATTTAGACTCTTGGAGCAAGTGTTTCTCATCGCCAGTTTATAATCTACGGACAATCTAGACGTAAGTATGCTGGACGGTTCAAGCTCCGAAAAGGCCAAACGGCTAGATGGTGGGACTTTGTTCGATGGAAAATTTGGAAACAAAGAACCGGCGCCCGGCAATGTGGAGCGGTTGCCCGTATCCGGGGCAATGGGTCAGGGCGTGACAGGCCGGGAGCAGGCCACGTCCCTTGATCCTGCTGCGGATGCGGCTGGGGATATCGACTCGGATGCAGCACATCTTCTCGATGGTCATAGTGTAAACATGGATTACACGCCTGGGCATGAACTGGCATCAGAGCCAGGAAGTGATACGATCGACGTCGACCTCAATGTAAGCACGTGGTATTTACCGTCCTTGGAGCTCTTGATAGACTCACTCACTGACGGAATAATTTGACATAGCTGTCCGACACAGACTCTGCTCTGGGCATGTCAACAGCATCGTAAGTCAGGATACTGCGCAAGTCTTCATAGCTCACACTCTATCAGTTCTACCTTTTCTCTGAGAGATAGTGTTTATGAGTATATCGAAGAGTATGGACGCACGTACCACGCCTATAAGGCTGGAGGTTAGTCCAAAGACCTTGATAAGCCGTGACGTCAATACTAAGTATAGCAGCGTACCATGTCCCTAATGATGAGAAGGAACAAGAGAGATTAGGTTTGTGGATTCCTTTATCCAGCCTGGTTATTTGTTTACAGATGCATAGATTTACAACATCATCTCTTTCGGATGACGATGAATGGCAGCTTATTCGCAGCCCCCGTAACCAACCTACGCAATGTTTTGGACATCGCGACCGGGACGGGGATCTGGGCTATCGAACTTGCCCAAGAACATCCAGCCGCGAGAGTGATTGGGACAGATCTAAGCCCCATCCAGCCGGCGTTCATCCCGATCAACTGCGAATTCTTCATCGAAGACTGCGAAGACGAATGGAATTTCACCCGACAGTTTGACCTTATTCACGGCCGGGCACTTCTCTCGTGCTTCTCCAAGCCCCGAACGGTCATTGCATCTATCTTCTCCGCCCTCACCCCCGGGGGTTACTTCGAGCTCCAGGATATCTGCTTCCCATGCAAGTCACCTGACGGCACCCTGGAGGGGACATCGCTCCAGCAGTGGCAGACCCTCATGGTCGACGGCCTGCGGAAGCTGGGCAAGGATTTTGAAAAGGTGAAGGAGTACGGAACCTACATGCGCGAGGCGGGGTTTGTGGATGTCGTGGAGAAGAAATACACTTGGGCGATTGGGCCCTGGATCCGGGGCAAAAAGCAGAAGCTGCAGGCGACGTGGTGGGCGCAGAACTTCCTCGACGGCATTCATGGATGGAGCATGGCTATCATTACGCGGGGGATGGGCTGGACGCCGGAGGAGGTCGAAGTCTTGCTTGCGGGCGTGAGAGACGATGTGAGCAATTATCGGAATGTGCATGCGTATGTGCAGATGTATGTTGTTTATGGGCAGAAACCGCTATGAAGAATGTTCTCTGACAGAACAAGGGCTTGGATTTACCTATTGGATGCAGTAGTGCTTGTCTAGAGTTGTATCGGTCAGAGGATAATGCTAGCATGCACCTCCTAGAAACCGACTTGATTTGCGACCAGCTTGGCAGAGTCTGCATTTATTTCCTGACACACCGATACATCTATATGCAGAGATTTTCTATGCAAATAGGAATCAAGTACACTGTTGAAAAGTGGCATTGCAATCTACTAGTAAGTGCAGGTCCCAGAGACTAGATGCGAATCTATTTACTTACATGTTACTGGAAAGCTATCAAACCCTACAATGTAGCATCGTGTGCGTGACCTGAGCCTCCACTTCTGATATCTCTATTGTCGCCCCTTTTCCCGCCCTGGTCAACTCTACGTCAAGTTAAATAGTCCGACATCAAATTCGTCATTGTCGTGGCATTGGCCAATAAGACGCCGTATTGGACATGAACACGTCGCAACCCATCGGTGCTCTTATCTCCGGATCGCCGTGCACTAGGAGCTTAACATGCATTCCGACTTTACTAGTGATTGGGAAAGCATCGGCATATGTTTAAGAGGACGACAACCATCTGCCTCGTGCAATACAGCACCGGACTTGGGTGGTACGGGACTGGTATTTACCACCTATTCTCCTGCCCACCTTTCTACTTTCCATACTGTTGAATTTGGGGCTTTTCACCTGCTGAGAAGGCTATGGCATCTAATCACAGCGATCCGGTCTCGTGTTCTATTCACGCAGACAATGTATTCGGCCCCATTGTCCAGCCTCCCTGTCGCCAGGGATTCGATTTCACACTCCTCTTTGAACAAAGCATCCTCTCTCTGGGGCCTTCTTGTATCTTTCTCCTCATAGTACCATGGAGGTTATGGTGGTTGTATCGCTCGAAAGTCACCACGGATCCACGACCATCGGCATCAGGCTGGAAATACGTATGTTGACTCAACCGTGATTTTGTTACTGCTTGACATGGCACCTTGCTTACCCTTTATCACGATGTTTAGGCCTCTATTGTCATCCTTATGGGACTGCAGCTGGCACTTGTGGTACTATGGACGACCAACTCTGTCTTCCAGACTTCCGCTTCGCTTCCATCCGCGACCTTATCCTTCGTCAGCGCCTTGTTCATGTATCCTCTCTCCTACTTGGAATACACACGGTCTATCCGTCCGTCTACATTATTGGAAGTATACCTCCTTGTTTCGCTGCTTCTCAGCATCCCTCAAGCACGGACATTGCTTCTTCAGCACAACCAGCCAGCAATCGCGGCAATCTTTTTAGCTTGTATTGCGACGATGCTGGTTGTATGGGTGTTGGAGGCACGTAGTAAGACAAATGAACTTAAGGAGGTATACAAGGAGTACCCGCCCGAAGCCACTCATGGAGTTTGTAACCGAACTTTCTTCGTTTGGCTGAACTCCTTGTTCGTGAAGGGATATAAAGGACTTTTGACCATGAATGACCTCTGGATGACACCACCCGAGATGGCATCTGCGAGACTGCGAGATGAGCTACAAGCAAGATGGGACCAACGACGTGCATACCCTTAATTATGACTCTTGACATAAACAGTGAAGATCCTAATATTCTTGTATAGGTATATCTGAACGCCACCACTGCTTGATCCAGACATGTGCAAGCTGCCTCATGTGGCCACTACTATCAGCTGTCCCGGCCCGTGTTTGCTTGATTGGCCTGAATTATGCCCAGCCTTTTTTGATCAGCCGTATGGTCAGTTTCGTAGGAGAGCCCAAGGACTCTTCACAACATGGAAATCGAGGTCTTGGCCTCGTAGCCGCGACGGCTCTGATCTATGTCGGTTTGGCAGTGGCCAACGTGTGCTACATGCACCAGCTTTATCGTTCTATTACAATGCTTCGAGGTGGGCTTGTGGGACTTATCTTCAACAAGACCCTCGTCTTACGAGATGGTATCTACGATGAGACTGCAGCAATTACTCATATGAGTACCGATATTGATAGGATAGCGGCTAGCATGCCAAATGTGCATGAAATATGGGCTCGTTTTGCCGAAGTCGCGATCGGGATGTGGCTTCTAGCAACGCAACTTGGCGCAATTGCTGTGGTACCAATCATTGTAGTTCTCGGTAGGCTGCCCAATTGATTCAAAAGGCATGATTAACTGACTAGTATACGCAGTGTGTGGAGTTATTAACATCTTGGCCTCAAAGAAAAACAGCAAGAAACAGAAGATATGGAGCGGGGCTGTCCAAACGCGCATTTCGTCAACTGCTTCAATGCTAGGCTCAATGAAAAGCGTGAAGATGATGGGCCTTGCTGGCTGGGTCTATCAGAGCATCGAAAATCAGCGGATAAAGGAGATGAAAGACGCAAATGGATATAAATATCAAGTCATATTTACGAATACGGTTGGCTCGGTGCCACAGAGCTTTGCTCCGATGCTGACATTTGTCGCTTTTCAAGTCAAAGCACAGATCCAAGGCACACCTAGTCTTTCTACCAACCAGGCCCTCACCTCTTTGGCGACAATCACTTTGATGACGACACCTGCGGCAACCCTGTTAAACGCAATCCCAGAGACTCTTTCCGCCATGGGCTGTTTTGAACGTATCCAGAAGTTTCTTGTTGCTCCTCAAAGGGAGGACTCTAGAAGTCTTTTGACAGCACAGAAACCAAGGTCTTGGGAGTCCTTGCAGCCAAAGAGCACTACGAACATCGAATTAAGGCAGCTTAGTACCAATGGCTACAGCTCAATCAACAGAGCCTCGTTGGCGACTACCGAATTGCTAGCAGTAAGACTCAGAAATTTGACAGTCCGGCCATCTCCACTGGCAGAGCCTGCAATTTCAGATATTAACATGCAGATAAATACTTCCATGATCACGATCTTGACAGGCCAAGTTGGATCTGGAAAATCAACTCTTCTGAAAAGTATCTTGGGAGAGCTGGTTCCTGACAGTGGTGACATCTCTGTCTCCTCGGAAGATATAGCTTACTGCAGCCAGACTGCGTGGATTCTTAATACTAGCATCTACCGAAATATATGCGGCCTGGGCGAACGTTCACCAATGGATGCAGAATGGTATCAATCCGTTCTTTACGCTTGTGCTCTGGAAGAAGACCTACATCAACTTCCGGAAGGAGATCAGAGTGTGCCCGGTAGTCGAGGACTGTCACTGTCTGGCGGACAAAAACAGCGGATTGCCCTTGCACGAGCTGTCTTTTCCAAACCAAAAATTGTTCTGCTGGACGATGTTCTAAGTGCATTGGATAGCAAGACCGAGAGATTAGTGGCAGACAGACTTTTTGGGCCCGATGGGCTTTTCCGGCGACTCAAGTCAACGGTGTTACTTGTTACATACTCTACACGCCACTTTCAATACTCAGATCATGTCATAGTCTTGAGCAGAAATGGCAAGATAAGCCAACAGGGTAGCTTCGAAAAATTACGAGATACCGAAGGCTATATCAGCAACCTGCTCAAAGACGGAAATATCGAGCGGAACACCCTCCAGAAGATAAACACCACAAAAGCAATACAAAAGACGAACAAGAAGACGCCTATTAAAGGTGTATCTGAAGATGATGTATCCGATCTAACTCGGAAGACTGGTGACATAGCCGTGTACAAGTACTATTTCAAGTCAACCAGTGTGTTTGGTATCGTCGGATTCCTGACATCTGCAGTTGTTTTTGTCTTCACGATGTACTTTCCTCAAATCTGGCTAGTATGGTGGACAAAGGCAGATGGTAGCATGACTGCAAAATACATAAGCGTTTACGTCATGTTGGCCATCGGGACATTATTCCTTAGATGGTCAACCCTATGGTGGGTTCTACTCTGGGTGTCTCCCAGATCATCGCTCAAGCTACACCAAATTCTACTCAATACAGCTGTTAGAGCGCCTCAGTCATTTTATGCCAAGACTGATACCGGTGTCACTCTAAATCGATTCAGTCAGGACATTGGCCTTATCGATCGAATCCTTCCGCTGGCTTTTGGACGCATGGTTCTTGCCGTATTCACAATGCTTGCCCAGGCTGCCTTTATTGCACAAGGGTCAAGTTATATGGCTGCGGTAATTCCCGTATTTGTCTTGGCTTTCTATTTGCTTCAGAAAGTATACCTATTAACATCCCGTCAACTTCGGCTTCTGGATCTTGAGGCTAGAAGTCCAGTCTATTCTCATTTTTTAGAATGCTTGGAAGGCTTGTCAATAATCCGCGCCTTCGGCTGGTCTTCAGCTGCCCAAGAAATGGAAATTGAACGCCTTGATGCTTCGCAGAGACCTTACTACCTTCTTTACTGCCTCCAAAGGTGGCTCGCGCTTGTTCTTGATCTCATGGTTTCCGGCATTGGAATAGTTGTAGTCGTATTGGCAGTGCGAATCCCTAGTCAGTCAAGTGGTGCTGCGATTGGTATTGCCCTTAATAATGTGCTTGGGTTGAACAAGTCTCTAAAGCTCTTGATTGAAAATTGGACTCAGGTGGAGACTTCCCTGGGTGCAATCTCGCGCTTAAAAGCCTTCGCAGCGACAACCATTCCCGAAGATAGACCAGAAGAGTGTGCGAATCCTCCTCCATCGTGGCCAGAGAAGGGTGAAATCGAATTCAGAAATGTTACGGCGTCTTATGGGTAAGATGTACTGTTTAGCATGATAACTGGAGCAAGCCTTACTGACTTAAGTAGCCCCTCAGCACTTGCTCTTCGCAACGTGTCTATGGCAATCAATGCCGGTCAGAAGATAGGCATTTGCGGCCGAACTGGCAGGTAAGTTAATGCGAGGGAATCTCATACGGTAAATGCTGATTCCATGTCTTATAGTGGCAAGAGCTCCCTTCTCCTCAGTCTATGTCGCCTCATCGAAATAGATTCCGGAACCATTATCATCGATGGAGTTGATCTTCGGACCGTCCCCCGGGAAGTCATCCGCACCCAGCTGAATGCCATCCCTCAAGAATCCTTTGTTCTGAGCGATTCGGTTCGAGTCAATGCGGATCCCAGAGGTGAAGCCGATGATGATATCATCATCACCACCTTAAACAAAGTCGGGCTGTGGAGCATAATTGAAGCACGTGGCGGCTTAGATGCTCAGATGAAAGCCCAACCGCTCTCGCAGGGCCAGCATCAACTCTTCTGCCTTGCCAGGGCTATGCTGCGCAAAGGCAAGATCCTGATTCTTGACGAGGCAACGAGTAATGTTGATGCAGAAACCGATGCACTCATGCAGACCATCATCCGCACAGAATTCGCGCACCATACCATCATATCCGTAGCCCATCGACTCAACACCATAGCCGAGTCAGACATGGTCGCTGTGTTGCATAAGGGAGAGTTAATGGAGTTTGGCTCGCCTAATACATTACTCACAAAGCCTTCCATGTTTAGAGATCTTTACAGTAGCTAAAAAGCAGGGCTGTCTGGTCTGTGGGATTTTCTGTTCCAATGAAAGAAGCAGAATTGTGATATAATATTCTAACCATGTTTCAGGGAAGGACTTGCAAAGAGACCGGAGGCCCCCGAGCTGGGATTTCCTTGTCTGATACATCAGCCTTTTGACTAAAAGAAATGGAAAAATATAGACCGAAAGTTGCAGCTCTGAAATCAACTATATTACATGACCTCTATTGGTAGCTAGTAACATATCAAATACGAGTTCACTCTGATCCTGAGGACTTGTTAGTATCTTCGAACACAGTGCAAAACTTGATGAGATGATTGCAGTAACTTCATTATATACTCGAAATGGCGCGCTTGACTTCTAGAATAGGATATCATCTTCTAATTCGGTCTTCCGTCATACCTTTCTTTCCACTCCTAGCATAGTGAGCAACGCCGCCCCACTGATACTGCTACAATATAATCCCGCAAGATGCAGAAAGTGTTACGAACAGTTTAACAGAGTAACGATTTCCAAGATAAACTCATGCATACAGTTGTAACTAGATGCCTTGGATTTGCGAGCCTGAAAGTCTTATTCTTATCGTAGTTAGTATGGCCTGCACGTTGTTAGGGACTTGGCTTGCAAATCCAAACTTGCATTGCACCTCTTTACCTATTGAAGATTCTGAGAAGTCGAAGGGAACGTCATGTAAAAGACTTTTCTGTATTAACTTCAAGCATCAAGCCACGTACGTAGTATTACGTCTATCTAAACCCCGGTCCTGATTAACAGGCATTGGTTGTGTATGGGAAGACTCAAGACCCGGCCCATAATTTGGGTTTAGGTCTGTTCGCATATCTGGGTCGTATACAGCTCCAATTGGCAATGGGGCTGGGACGAATATAGGAAGATCGACTTCTGTCTCGGCGTTCGACTCCGTGTCGGTTGGCCAAGACGTGGCATGCTTAATAGCATATTGGTCCTGGGGAAAAGAATGAAGTTGTGGCGGATAATTCGAGTTGGGTTCCAGCCCGCAATCCATCCCATAACCCGCTTGAGTATGCATCCTCCTCTCGGGATCGTCTTTACCTCCTTTCTGCATCGAAGCTGGAACGAACATAGGAGGCTGAAAGCCTGTGTTATTCTTGAGTGTCCGTTAGCATGCGCCAATATTTCTGCAGTCAGCAAGTAACTTACTAACCATGTTCATCCCTTGTGTTGCCCCCAAGATCCGTTTCCGCTATCTGCCACCTTTTCACCGGCTCCACGGAAGTCGGAGTCCCCTTGTGCGTTGCCATTTTTGGATCCGTCGCCTTTCGATGGTCCTTTGACGCATCTCCAAACCAAGGTGCCCATGATTGCTACTACGACTAATATGAAGTCAGTAGAAGTCGTTTAGAAGTGATATATGACATGTACTCAGTATTGCAATCAAGATCAGAACAGTCCCAAACCCGGATCCAGAGGTGGTTTGGGTGACGGCAGTTGAAGATGAGGCAGATGCCAGAGCTGCTGTTGCTATTGTACTTGTAGTTAACTATGATAGTCAATAAGCAGTACATTTGTGCATGGCTAGGGTTCTGTTGACTAACAGTTGATAATCCCGCTTGTGGAAGTGTCATATCTGCTGATGACATCGTTGCTGCTACACTGCTTGTCGCTAACTATAATATTGATATCTCAGCATTGAAATATCTAGTAGAGATTTCTTATTAGACTAACCGTTGATGATATGGTTGTAAGTGCGAGTGATGTAGCCTACGACAGGTTAAAATTAGTTGGCTGCAGTCGAGCACACAAGCAGGAAGCATACAGTGGCTGAAGACGTGACTGTAGTAGAGACAGAGCTTTGGACAACAGCCTAGAAGGAGTGAGTATGACTATAAATAGAGTATTCGAGTCCAGAACCAGCACGTACCTTTGAAGAAGACGCGATCGTGGAAGAGGTTGGGCTCTGAACAACTGCCTAAAAGGGATGAGTTTGAGGTAAAAGACAGCACCGGAGTCAGTAGTTTGCGTACCGTCGAAGAAGACGTGATTGCAGCAGAGGTTGAACTTTGGACAACAGCCTAAAAGGGATAAGTTTGAAGGAAATAGAGTATCGGAATTAAGACCAACGCATACCTTTGAGGACGATGCGACTGTAATAGAGCTTGAGCTCTGGATGGCTGGCCCGGCAGTGGCCAAAGTTGAAGATAAAGAAGTCGTTGATACGGACACAGCTGCCTGTAATCTGTCAAACCCAGTGTTCAAAGCTTGCTAGCCTTGTGTTAACTCACTGTGGCAGAAGAAGGCAGTGCGGTTGAAAGCGTCTCATAAACAGTTGTACCGAGTACCTCCGTAACGGTAGTGCCGGCATTCTGGCAGTTCTTCGCGTCTACGTTATGGTGCTTGTTGTGGCGTTTGCTAACAGCAGCACATTGATCACTGCCATTCTTGCCCTTCTTGTTTTTCCGAGCTTCAAGGGATTCATACTCCTGATCTGCCGTCGATATCGATCGCAACCTCGAGTTCGATCTTTGTGGATTTCGCACAGCCCACGTTTTGCGAATGGTTTGCCGATCGAGCATATTTGGGATCTTCGATAGTCTGCTGCTTTTCCACGCCGTCCAATTCGATTCGACCGTCCTTCTCAATCGTAAATTCAAGCCTGGTTCATCACAACCGAAAGAGCAAAATATTATAAAAGGGATAAAAAGAATAGAAGTCAAGATTCAGATCAACTGAAAATGGACGACAAAGGAAAGAAGCTTTGGGTGGTGTAAAGGATGGCAAAGTGTCGCACAGCGCAGATATCTAGATGTATAACGTGCAGAGATCCATGGTGGATACAGACTGAAATCGAGGTCCCACCCATGAGTATGGTTGAGTGCACTGGAAATGCTGAATCAGTGTGATGGTACCCACCAGACGGGCCTAGATATCCGTGGGTGCCGACAAGAGTTGCATTTTTTGGAAGGGTCGTGTCGAATCTGTGGAGTTGAAGGCCGTTCTCAGATCAATGAACGGACGACAAGAAACACGTCCAATACGTCACAACCCGTCAGCTTTCATAATTCTCAGCACATAAAAAGAGCTCTTTGGCGCAAGGCGTGGATTAGTGGAGAGTTTCATGGCTGACGACTTCGATGCAACGCCTTGGCATTTTTGACAGGTCCAAAATATCCTGAAACACGAACCCGTCAGCGCCATTAGACTAGAACTTCCCACGTCTTCTCCAGAAATCGTAAGTAGTGCCGACGCCGCGAACTGGACACGACTTTAGGTCACTTTCAACCCAAAGAGCCGGCTAAATGATACTATACGCGTAGGGCCAACTGGTAAGCGCCGTCTGCAGATCAGACATCCCCCATCGATGGTATAAGCTGGGACGAAAGTGGTGCAAAAGTGGACGCTATCTTATCTCGCAATCAATCTGGAGCTCCCTCATTTGGCCTTATGCCTGAGATCGGTCGATCTTCACCCCCGTCCATTATGCTAGTTTTCCATCCGTAGAAGAGGTACTAATAAATACTACGGGTTGAAAGCCTCGAGTAGCCTCCCCGTAGACATTGACATCTAAAAAATTGCCAAAGCAAAGTTCAAGAATCTATGATTCTCGTATAATTTTCATAAATTGTACCCATTCTGTGTTTCGTTTCTGGTCCGAGAGCTGGGTTTCAAAAGAAGCGTCGTAAGATCTGTTTGATCCACAAGCTAACGTACCCGCCGCGAACCCTCCTGGTTGCCTAGCGCATGATTTAGAAACTTCTATTTGACGGTTGTAGTAAGCTATACTGATTTGCTCCTATAACTACTTATGCCTTTGATCGTCGCCGGTAGTTATAGTATGGGAGACTTGGACGTGACAGTGGTCTAGACCCAATAGGAGAGCATGATCGAAAGCTCAACGTCACGCGAGTAAAGGAAGTATTAGTAGCTCCAGCACCCGCCCGCCATTCCCAGACCGGACTTGCAACATCTTTATTGCTGTTGCAAGCAAAGGTCGACACGACGATGATACGATAAGGAGATACAGAGCCCCAACAGCAAGAGAAAAATGACATTCTTTAGACGATTATGTCAGTAGGCTGTTGTCTTGTTCTTTTGGTTCGAGTCGCCGCAGAGCTCACTCCATACTACACACTGTCTTCTGCCGTGGGAGAACAAATCTCAGAACGTTGAGCTCATCCGAAATCTCTGTGATATCCTTCACAAATTACGATACAATGCCAAAAGACTCTAAGCCTGTTATCATCTGGGTCTTGAGATGCTTTTTCTCCTCGTAACGAATACGAGCATTCTAGTGCTAGGCACATAACAGCTCTTGTGGTGCTCCAGGAGCACTGATATTTACGTTTCTGATTTCATGACCGCACAATGCGAGTTTATATCGAGCCTTAGCTTCATATCCACGAGATAGCAGAGCTTAGCACGCTCCGTACTCCGCACTTCTATCAATTTCTTACAAGCCATTTCTCTCAGCCCCATACAGCCTACAGCTATAGGCTTACCGACAACAGTTACTCTCACCAAGTACCTCCCAACTGTATTGCCTTTCACATTTATACTTAATTTCCTGGGATCGTTCTCGCAACATTTATATTCCATAAGCATACTAGAAGGCTCATGATAATCCCCATCGCTATCTTTAGCGGAACAATTGTTACATATCCTACGAATGGTAATATGTCCAACAATACCCTCCATAACGTCGCAATTTCGGACTGGGTTTCCGGACGCACAAATCCAGCCCGCATGCGAATCCATGGTGAGGAAAAAGTGCCTAATATGGGAGGTATAGCGACATCATTATATCACGTGCTGTCATGGCCGTGAGGAACACAAGCACATAAACACCAGTAGAGTGCAAGAAAAGGCTGAATTCTTTGATTCTTCCCTGATATAGAGCGCTGAAAATTGACAGTCAACCAACAATACGTCATGTACTCAGCCACGTTGGTTACCAAGTCTAGCACTCGGATGGAGTCAAGACACAACTTCGCAGGACAACAGCCGAGTGTTGACTGAATGGCGAAGTTGGCAGTAACCAACAATTATTATCCATGCGTTTCTGCAGGAGTCCTCCTATATGTCAGTCGGATCGGGCCGAGGAGTTGATATCGAGTTTTTGGGGTGCCCCTTGTATCCATGGGGAGTGATCGCAGAATCGGAAGTGGACTCGAAAACTTTGCCGTCTGTATACTACCATCTATTTCCTGCCGGAGGGAAGACACTGGTAGAGAACCACCGGTAGAAAAGCCACCGGTAGGGAAGCATGGCGAATGCAGCTTGATAAGATAATGCTTGCTGACTGGGAATGAACAGGGTGAACGTATCTGATAAAATTGCGCAATTGCTCACCAACACACTCCGCACCCCTGCTCACCTATTCACCCGCTAACTACTTCTGCAACGACTGGAGGCTCAGCACCAGCCTCGTCAGCTTGACAGTCTTCGTGATCATTACCTCCATATTTTATGGTTGAATCTCGTCGGCTTCGGCTTCTCAGCAGTTGCAGTCTTATCTAGACGAATGAGCCCGTAGCGTGGGCAACAAAGTCCTTGCGATGGGTCCTACTCTCAACTTCGAAGACTATACGGTCGCATGGATCGCCGTACTCCCCATCGAGGCCAAGGCTGCCCTAGGGATGCTGGACTCTCAGCACGAAGGCCACTTTGAATCCGCTCGAGGCGATGATTATATCTATCTTGGAGGGAGCATAAATGGACACAACGTTGTCATTGCGACTTGGCCGGAGGGCCAGAACTACGGGGTGGGTTCGGCGGCCGCACTTGTCAATCAAGTCAAAAGCCGTTTCCCCAACATCTGGTTCGCCTTGTTAGTGGGAGTTGCCGCTGGCCTTCCCAACCTCTCTCCGAAACCTCCTACAAAGAAGCGGGATATTCGGCTTGGCGATGTGCTCGTTTGTGTACCAGGACAAGCCAGCCATGGCATTGTCCAGTACGATCTTGGGAGAGACACCGAAGAAGGGTTCGTGACGAACAACCGACATGCAGAAACCCCTGCTATCGTAAGATCTGCGATCAGCAACATTAAGCTCACCAAGCCAAAGCCATTCAAGACTGGGAATATATTTGCAGGATATCTCGCCACCTTTCTAGATAATACTGAAGATGAAGATGAACACTTCTCATACCCCGGGCAACACGAGGATCGACTGCTTACGGATGTTCGAGAGGATAGTGTTACTCCAACATTTGTGGAACGACTAGCTCGAGACGAGACCGAGCGCACACGGGTCTGGTATGGAAACATCGGGTCGGGAAACTCTCTGATGAGGGATCCATGTCGTAGGGATGAGCTGAGAGACAAGTATGATCTTATTGGACTCGAAATGGAAGCTGCTGGTGTCATGAATACCCTACCAACCGGTGTGATACGGGGAGTGTGCGACTATGGAGACAGCCAGAAGAACAAGATCTGGCAACCATATGCTGCGGCCGTTGCAGCTGTGTATGCGAAAGGGATTCTCTATACGATTAATCCTAAGGAGACCAGAGCCAAGAAAGGTTAGTTAATTGGTTTTTCTTTCTGAAGTTATTGGTCAACTTGAAATCTGACTCTCGGCTTGATTCTTTGTATTGCGATGGGATAGAGGGTACATTTTCTCCACGAGGCAGGATCAAACTCGACTGAGTCGCCTTTTCTATGTGATGTGACCGCTTGACCATATAGATATAGTATCCACTAACACCGCTGAGTAAAACAGAACATGTCAAATCCCTTACAGTACTTCCTTTTGGGCAGAACGAGAATTTTGTTGGTCGGCAATCCTTTGTTGATCACCTTATTAAGGTCTTTATTACCGATGACAACGGACGAAACTGCCAACGCGCAGCCTTAGATGGGCTTGGCGGCGTAGGCAAAACTCAGATAGCGCTGGAATTCGCTTTCAAGATCCAAGAACTATCCCCTGATCATTCCGTCTTTTGGGTCCAGGCCAGTGATGCCAATACGTTTGACAGTTCGTATCGCAGGATTGCTAAAGAACTCAAAATCCCCATCGAGGATGATAATGCAGACATAAAATCACTGGTGAGAGATAAGCTGTCCGAGCCAAACACAGGGAAATGGCTCTTGATTGTTGACAATGCAGACGACTTCAGTATGTTCTACAAAGCACCACATGCCAGTACATCAACAGAGCTATCGAAGTATCTTCCGTTCAGTAATAATGGAGGGATCCTCTTTACGACTCGAGATCACAAGGCTGCAACCAAGTTTGCTAGTACAAATGTCGTCAATGTTAGTGAGATGAACGATGGGGAGTCCAAAAACCTCCTAAGAAAACACCTTCAGCGACCAGAGCTGCTTGACGACACGGATAGCACACGAAGACTTTTACAGCTTCTTGTTAATCTACCCCTAGCCATCGTGCAAGCAGCTGCATATCTGAACTCAACGTCAACAACAATTACACGCTATTTACAAATCTATGACGAGAGTGCACAAGATGCTACGAAGCTACTAAGGGAAGGCTTTGAGGACCAACGAAGATATCCCGAGATGGAAAACGCTGTTGCTACTACTTGGCTAGTCTCATTTCAACAAATCCAAAGACAGGATCTGTTGGCAGCCGATTACTTAAAGTTCATTGCATGCATCCAAGAGAAAGATATTCCAGAGGACCTCCTTCCAGACGCGTTACTCCCAGAACAAACAATGGCACTTGGTACCCTGAAGGCATTTGGATTTCTCAAAGAACACACTAACGGAAGATTCTATGATATGCATCGACTTGTTCACTTAGCTACTCGAAACTGGCTAAAAATCGAAAATGGGATTTCAGAATGGACTTGGAAGGCGCTAGAAAGATTGAGAGCTGTTATTCCCTACGGCGGTCACGAAAACTGGAACATATGGATAGCTTATATTCCTCATGGAGTATATATTACCAAGTTATCTAGGTTACTCGAACACATGGAGAAAGGCCACATCGACTTACTAGGGAGAATTGGATGTTGTCAACAGAGTATAGGGCAATATAAATTAGCACAGTTGATATATCAAGAGCAACTTGAATTAACCCAGAAGATTCTTGGGAAAGAGCACCCAGATACTCTTAGGAGCATGAATAACCTCGGGAACTCCCTCGGTCAGCAAGGCTTACATACAGAAGCTAAGGGTATCTTCCGGCAGACGCTAGAGCTCCAGGAGAGGGTACTTGGGAAAGAGCACCCACATACGCTTGCTAGCATGAATAACCTCGGGAACTCGCTCTACCAGCAAGGAAAGTATTTAGAGTCCGAGAGTCTCTACCGGCAAACGCTGGAGCTCCAAGAGAGAATACTCGGGAAAGAGCACCCAGATACGCTTGCTAGCATGAATAACCTCGGAGACTCGCTCTACCAGCAAGGAATGTATTTAGAGTCCGAGGATCTCGACCGGCAGACGCTAGGGCTCCGAGAGAGGGTACTTGGGAAAGAGCACCCACATACGCTTGCTAGCATGAATAACCTCGGGAACTCGCTCCGCCAGCAGGGAAAGTATTTAGAGTCCGAGAGTCTCTACCGGCAAACGCTGGAGCTCCAAGAGAGAATACTCGGGAAAGAGCACCCA
>PDLN01000007.1:69390-90195 GCA_003369635.1 Coleophoma crateriformis
CCAGCAGGGAAAGTATTTAGAGTCCGAGAGTCTCTACCGGCAAACGCTGGAGCTCCAAGAGAGAATACTCGGGAAAGAGCACCCAGATACGCTTTCTAGCATGAATAACCTCGGAAACTCGCTCCACCAGCAAGGAAAGTATTTAGAGTCCGAGAGTCTCTTCCGGCAGACGCTAGAGCTCCAGGAGAGGGTACTTGGGAAAGAGCACCCAGATACTCTTTGGAGCATAGGTAACCTCGGGAACTCGCTCCGCCAGCAGGGAAAGTGCGCAGAGGCTGAGGATCTCGACCGGCAGATACTAAAGCTACGGGATAAGGTACTTGGGGAAGAGCATCCAAGTATAGATGACCTCAAAGCTCGTGGCAAGAGAGGCAAACAGAAAAGCCGAGAACATCAACCTTACCAACAATCCAAGAGCACAGAGAACAGGAAAAGAAAACCTGAGAGCCAGAATCTACGTAGAAGTACTAGAATAAAACATAAGTAGGCGAGGTTTACAAGTACTTCGTAGCTTTAGGAATTAATCAGATAATAAGGAGATATTAAAGCCTTTACCTAGCTACCCTATTTACTACCTCCATTAAGCTTGCTTTATATACTTTATCATTTCATCTTTGTATTTCTAGAGAGTTTGAATCTAGTTGTTTTAAGTCTGTTTTTTAACTTAGTCTAAAGTTGTATTATTCAAGAATGACGTATTCTAGGTTCATAATTGTGTTTGGTGATCCTATACCTTGGTTCTCTCTCTATACTAGACTCAACAAGACAACTTTCTAGGTTCGTGTTCAAAATCGGAAATTATGTTATTGAATACACCGTTTATATACCTGGAACGTGTTATTCTTCAAAAGAACTAACGACTAGTCATCGGTATATCAATGTTTTCAAGCCCCTGCTATCTAGCATAGGAGAGAGGTATTCTTCTACCGGTTAGTTCTTTATTGTAAACGATTCAGAAATTTGCCGTATATATCTTAAATTGGTTGTTTCGCCCCAGACGATCCTGTGACGTTATTTATAGATCTTAAAATAATGAATATCATCTTTGAAAGCTATCACCTGCGTATGGACCTTCCCTATACTGTGCCTACGACATTGTACAATTACTTAGGAAATTAGGAATAGCGAGGGTAGAACAAATAGTGGAGAACGCAGCTGAAGCGGCTAGAAAGTGCACTCAGTCAGTCGAGAAAGTCATATTAGCACATATTACAACTGATACTCAAAGGATTGACATGGGGGCATGCCTTAGTTCAAATTGCTACAAGTCGGAAGCTGGTGTCGCTGGTCACTGTACTTACTGCTGACCCCAGAAAACCCTCATGCCTGCTGCTCGTTGCCTACCATACGGCGAAAAAGCAACAAGACTGCTGACTACCAGGGCAAAGAAACACGGAAACGTGGGGCAGACATTAGGTGACGGGCAACCCTTCACCGGCAAAGCTTCGAGGCTGGGCATTGCAATCCTGCCGCAGCCGATGCAATCGACGAATTTCAGTGCGGCTGACAAACACGGGAGACATTGCAGGCTCGCAGGCTGCAGTCTTGCCTGGAATCCATTCTGTAGGGCGAATTGGTGATTCTTGTCGTCTGACACCCTCATGGTTCATATGAATTTACGTTGCAGATTCGGTCGATTAGCCTTTCAGTGGTGTGCAACCTCATATCCTACGTCGTTCACATTCGTGGACAAGTAGTATACCCAAGAAAGCGAGGAATACAGTGTCAGAGTAGGCTTCGGGTGAGGCTGCGCGGACGACCTCGGGCTCGAGATGGTAAGGCGGTAACCAGCTTCCAAGAAAGGCAACGCCGACATTAAATAGTATCAGTCATCTTGGCTTCGCAAACACTCTGGAACTTTTGGCACGTCTGCTTCCAGTTCAGACTTTATGGTAGAATCTCCCACATCTTCAGAATCGCCGAGCGAGCGATTCCGCCGACGCCGCGATGATCCTCTCGGTCTGACAGTTCTTCACATTCCTTCCTCACAACCTACCGTCGACATCATCTCCGTTCATGGTCTCGGCGGATCCAGCCGCGCGACTTGGATGTTTGATAACGATCTGAGTAACTTTAGGCCCAAAGGATGGGTTCCGAAAGAGCCTGGGCCTCTCTGGCGCCAGAATCTCCTCGTTCGGCTACAATGGATTCCCTACTGGCCGTAACTCATCAAGCACCTTAAACATCGCGTTACTTCGTTTGAAGATCCACGACCAGGCCAATGAGTCGAATTTAGGAAAGATTCCTATCATCTTGGTTGTGTATTCTATGGGCGTGTTTGTTACGAAGCAAGCCTACATCCTTGGTCTGAACGACCCGCAGTTCAAGGACATCGTCCAGAATTGGTACAGCATTGTTTTTCTTGCTACGTCTCATCGTGGCAACGACTTCTCCAATATGCTGAACAGGATCCTATCGTCAGCCCATTCGGCCAAGGATCAAAGCAGTTTATCGCTGAGCTACAACGGAACTCTGTGTCGTTGCAAGCTATTAATGACCAATTTCGAAATCACTTCACTAAGCTTCGGCTCATATCATTCTTCGAGACCTTGGAAACTTCTATTGGACCTACCAAGGTATTGATTGTAGGAAAAGACTCGGTAGTGCTTGGATACCGTGATAAAATCTCCGCGCCTCTCCACGCCAATCATCACTCTATTGCCAAGTTCAAGAGTCCTAGCGACGGGTCTTACGTGACAATAAAAGACATGCTTCGCTCACACGACTATTTGGAGTCTTTTCTTTCACGAAAAGCTCTATAGCTTTCAAAATATGGACGACGCACGGGTTCTTGATGCCTGCTTCACAGAGGGCGACCTGAGAGTTTTGACATACTCCGATACCAACATCATACGCAATGTTGCAGTCAGCAATGCTGCTCAATATGACCCCGTAGTACCTGATGTTGGTTCTCCTGGCAACACATCTACGCCAACTATTGTCAGGTTCAAGCCCGACGGCTTTCGAATGACCTTCGCATACAAAGAATCCCCAATATCAGTGTGGACAACTGATAGCTTTCAACTTGTTGCACGATGCTACCGAGGTGGAAACAAGTCTGCCCTGCAGTCTTGCTCCTCCGAGGCTTTGAGAAATGCAATTGAATGTCGCCAGTGGCCACCTGATTGGCATTTTCAATGGCGGCTGCGACTTCATACGGCATCCTCAGAACAATAAGCACGAATATCTCAATATTTGTACCTCGGAGATTGCATGTAGTCCAAGTGGTGGTCTTTTCGCAACAGCGCAGTCAGGTGGACCTCTTCAGGTCTGGAACGTCTGTACACGCGCTCCAGCATGTCAGGTCCAAGCTGCATCTCAGAGCTCCGCATTGGCTATCTCACCAGATGGTCGGTGCGCGTATGATATGCGCTTGTCCATGATGAACATTTGGCAACCCTGGTGAGGCTAGCCGAAGAAGAAGAAAGGGATAGCATGTATCTAGCTCTAACTCCGCCACAATACAGGAGTCATCGGCGGGCCCAGTCAGTGGGATGAAGATGGAAGAACCGATCTCTGCCTTGGCCATTTATTCCCACGATCGCGCATTCTACTCTGCAGATGATGCCGGTACCCTTAGCCAAGTTTTTGAGGATGGGACAGTTGCTGAAAGCATCCAACAAGAAGCAGTGAGCCATTGCTTAGCTGTGAGCTCTGATGGGACTCGTGTTGCTTCTGCAGATTCAAATGGTCGAGTCTTAGTGCGCGATGCAAATTTGTCAACACAACTTCTTGACGAGACGCTGTCATCTCCAGCCACTCAGCTCTTATTCTCGCCCGATGGGAAGAGCCTCTTGATAAGGACAACAAATGATCTTCAACTGCATTACTTCGACTCCAAGACCACTCTCGCATATTCAGCGCTCTATAAGCAACAGTATTTTGGTGACCCGCTCAATGAAGAATTGATTCTTAGATTGACTTTCAATAACCTGCAAGTTCTGAAGTGGTCAGATCTGTCACTTCTCGAGACAATCATATTCGGCGAGAGAGCTTCATTGTCAACTGCATTGGAATCTATACATACAAACGAGACCGAGTTGTTGCGACCGCGGATGGAAACTTTTGGTTATCTCGGCCAAATGTCCTTGGGGCTTCCGTCAGACAAGCAAGGTCATCATAGTCCTTCATCCTAGCTCATGTAGCACTGCAACTCAGCTCCTGGATTGACTTCCACACTTTGTGCTCAACCGCATACGACTATCAATTGGCTCAATTGACAGCTCAGCTTTAAGACGGGAAGTCAGATGTCAGGATACTTTAGTCTTTGTTAATACTCAAATCTGGGTATGCACATGGACACTGATGATGTGGAGGGGTCGGACATGGAGATATTTCTTGTTGTCATTTGATTCGAGGGAGATGGTACAGCTGAACCTGGCAACGGTTTTGCGGGACGGGACATTCTATTGTTCGAGAAACGGGGAAGTGGTCGTCATTCAAGGCGGCTTTGATGAGGAATGGGATTGGGTGCGCAAAGATTACTAGTTTTTATAATGGCGTTTTGTAGTGATGAGGATAGAGCGGCTGTATGTATGTATGATGGATGTTGATACATGATTATGCGACATAGTTTGTAGAATCAATATAACCGAGGCTTCAAGTCAAGAGTGTATCTATTAGTAACGAAACTTCTTTCTACGCAGCTACTGCTATATTGTTTATATGTTAATGCTCTTATGTATCCTCCAGATGAGATATGCAAAGAAGATTACACTCAAGGCTGGGATATCAGATTAATTGACGATATCAGCAACAAGCATGCCATAAATCCATAAATCCCTACTGAAAGTAGACTATGTTCAAGTAACCTTTCCCCAAAATAGCCTCAAATGGTCAAGTTTGAGCGGGAGAGTTGCCAAGATTATTGGGTGCGCTTGGCGCAAGAGAGGTGTCGCTAAGGATTTACAGCTGACGCTGAGTAGACTGCCCCGAACACAGTTCAGTGGTCAACATCAGTCCATCCCTTAACATGCTTCTGGGAGGATTGGATGAGATTCTGCATATCCTTTGACCCAGCATACCGCAAAGTGGGATGTCGAGGGCTCAAGGATGGTATCGCAAGCTGGATGTCTCGACCACGGAGATTAGGCTCGTGACCATCGAGCCGGGCGAAGGGGGCACCCCTATCAGCTGTACGATGCAGACAGTACGACTTACAAAGGAGAGTAACTATGAAGCGCTGTCGTATGTGTGGGGTGATCCCAAGTCCGGCGGGAAAATAACTCTCAATAACAAGGACTTCCGGGTGCTAGGGAATCTCAAGATCGCGCTTCGCCATCTCCGAGGCCGACAGCCCCGAACCCTCTGGATCGATGCTATCTGTATCAATCAGGAAGATCTGGATGAGCGTGCCTCTCAAGTGAGACTGATGAAAGATATCTACCAGCGCGCCCAGAACACCGTCATTTGGATCGGTGATGAGACGGCCGAAAGTCGAAGGGCGCTCGCCTGGGTGCGTTGCATGCCCGTCACGGGATGTCCGCCGGGCATGTATATGAACGCCAATAATCCTGCCTTGATCCAGAATATGAGAGAGCTACAGCAGTCGACGAAAGGACAACTCCGTGCTCTGGAGGATCTCAACTTTTTGTGCGACGACATTGCCCTGCGCCCTTACTGGGCGAGAGTCTGGGTCGTTCAAGAAGCCATCGTCTCGCCAAGATCCGTCATCAAGTGCGGTCACAGCGAAGTTTCTTTGGCACACTTGACAGAAGTCATTTTCATGGTGGTAGCTTCACACTTCATGCCGGACTTGGCCATCGACTTTCCCATCAGCTTGATGCCGCTGCAGCGCATCATGGAGTTCACAAATACAAGACTGCTCATACAGGACAAAGTCCCCATACCGATGTCGCATCTAGTCTCTTGGTTCCGGGATTCAATTGCTACAGATGCTCGAGATATGGCATACGGTCTGGTGGGGATTGCGGCCAACGGCAAAGATGATCTCCTAGACCCCAATTACGCCAAAACCAATACTAAGGAAGACGTGTACCGCAACGTCGTAGAGCATTCTTTCAAAAGTGATGGAAATTTAGATCTTATAACCATGGCGAGAGGATCACTGGATCCCAAGTGGCCATCATGGGTTCCTGACTGGGCGGCCCCAGTGGCTCGTCGCGGCATGAAGCCTGAAGAGTATGACTTTGCGGACCATTATACCCTGAAGATCCCACCTCTGGTTCTTGGCTTCGTCGAATCATCAAGATTATTTTCTCATCATGTTACCAAGCTGCATAAGATGTATAAAACCGCAGCTGAAGACGGTGAATATCAGCCATCCATATTTGCGGCCTCGGGATCATTCCCCCCCAAATACACGATCCTGCGCAGCCCTTCCCGACTTGTAGTTGAAGGGATCTCTGTCGACCCCATCAAAGCTGTATCAACAATCTTCCCGTACTGGAGCGCTGACTGGCTTTATGTCACTTTATGGCAGTGGGAAAAGCTTGTAGTGGAGAATATCGCAGGCTGGCGGCCGGCAAACCCTGCACAGAAAGAGCGTTCGTTCGAACAAGTGAGCAACCGATGCTTCCAAGTTTTCCATGACGGCGAGAAACCATCAACGGAAAATTTTATGGACGCCAAATATAAGTCTCTTGAGAGAATGCAGCGCACGTGGCAGTCTTTTTCGAGAAAGCGCCACTCACCAATCGGTGATGCTCCCTACATCAGTGGGGGTTCTGTGTCAAAAGCTTATCTGCAAACCTTGGTAACCGGGATGAAGGAAACGGAACGTCTCACCGAAGAAGAGTATGATTCTTTCTGGCAAGGGAACAGTCGCCAAGAGCTCGTGGCCTCACTGCCTTTCCTCAACAGGATACGCAGCATAACGAAAACTCGCATCTTCGCCGTCTCTGACGCAGGATACATTGGTGTCGTCCCACCCAATACTCAACCAGGTGATAAAATCTGTGTTTTATTTGGCTGTTCCGTTCCTGTGGTTATTAGGAAGGTTGAGAATCATCATGTATTTATTGGGGAGTGCTATGTACATGGGATTATGGACGGGGAGGCTGTGACGAAATTCGAGAGTGGAAGGACGACTTCAATTACTTTTACATTGCATTGATGCACTAGCAACTTTGCGGAATGTTACAGTTCGATGACCATCGCTGCACACCGATGCATGAGTACCTAGTGTTTTTCGAGAGCAGTTGAAACCATCGGTGGCGATTTATTCAGCGGTAGATGGCATAGAGCTTTCATTCGAGTAGCGAAACCAATGGTTGGTCCACTGTAGAAGTCCGGGAGAGCAATTCATCCTCGGTTTTCATGACGATTTAAAGCCTGTATTTCTCTGGCACTTCATGATGCAGGGTACCAAATGTGATGTCTTCAATAACCTCCACACACCTTTCAAGTAAGCCGAGTCCACATCGACATAGCCTTCGTACTGACAGCACCTTGGCAAAACCTCACTTTACAGGGTGCGTATGCACGAGTGCGCCCTCCCTCTTCGCCAGCATATAATTCTGTCCTCGCCCACCTCGCAAATGTCCAGTTTCCACGCACATTCTACTTGTGTAGCCTTACTGCTTGCCTGATTTTTTGGCAGACACGAACACGTCACCTCGCCCTCTCGCCCTCGCTCCGCCCTCAAATATGCAGGACTTCAGCCACAACGAAAATCTGGCCAACCAGATGCATTATTTACCTACCTCTGTCCTGCCTATTGGTAGCACTGAGGCGGGGTAGGTTTTTTTTTTTTTACCTTCGCTAACGCAAGGCATTCAATCAACAGAAGCGCCGTCAATGATGGCGGTATAAACAGCAATAAGTTCCTGATCCGAGGCAACATCTTGGATGTTAGCGGTGGTCCACTTTTGGAAAATAGTCTTATCAGTCCTACCACAAACTGGAACACTGGGTTTGACAACACTAATCCATCCATTGGAAACGAGCTTCAATCTCCATCGTTCGCTACTCCACCGAATTCTGGATCCAACTGGAGCTCTATTTTTCCCTCGGCCGTTAACGACAACTATCCTTCTATCGACGGCCCCATCGCAGCTACTCTCAACGCTGATATATCAGTACAGCAGCAAGCTTTCGACCGAGACAACCACCTCTCTCCCGTCGCCCAGCAGGTTGTACCTACTTCCAACACTACGGGTCCGGCACAGCAGCAAGTCTTCGACGACAACTACCTCTTTCATATCTTTAACCCGATTCTACCTATTTTTGACGCTGCGGCTCCAGAACAGCAGCAAGCTTTCGACGACACCTACCTGCTTCCAGTCGGTGAGCCTCTTGTAGCTACTTTCAACGATACTACTCTAGCACAGCAGCAGCCCATTCCGTGTAGTCTGTTCCCCTGCACCAAGACCTTCACACGGCACGCTGATCGGATTCGGCACGAAACGACCGCCGCTATTCATAACGGCAACCGAGGCCATATCTGTCCTGTACCAGGATGCCGTAAGGGTCAGGATGGGGGCTTCTCGCGTGCTGACAAGTTGACGGAGCATATGTGGAAGAAGCATGCTGATTTGGGATATGCAAAGAAAGCCTAGTCCTTTATACTAAATCCAAACCTAGAGCGGTTTCTAGGAGGTTTGGAGATGTGAGAGATCTTAGGTTATGTGGCACGAGTTTCTTTAGTGAATTCTTGTTTGTTACTGGTCGTTCATTATTATAGCTCTCGATCAATGCAGTATCTCTCATTCATATAAGTTTACAAGTTCTCTTAAAACGATTAGTTTACCCTCACGACTAGGCAAAAGGATGCACAAATCTCAACGATCTTTTTCTCCCCAAAATTGCTTTCGAAGATACAGCATGGCCAACCATACAGAGCACAACTCCATCAGACGTAGAAGAAATTCGTAGTTGTAAAGCATTCGTTCTCGCTTACTCCTGTATCGGCCGAAGCCAGAGTCGACGTAGCGAAAGATGCGATAAATGCCTCTCAGCTGTCGGCCGAAGACAATGAGGAGTTACCAAATCCTACAAGCTCTGAAGAAAGAGTTCGATTTTGAATTCTCTACAGGTCGTCAGCAAAATTTGCAGCGCAAGGAGCTGTCTTCATCGCCCGTCCATGCAAATCCCAAAAAGCCAGTTCGGTTACCCAAGAAACATCTGGACCTCTCACTACCAATACATCCTGCGCTTGCTGCAACTGATCTTACAAGATGGCGGCTTCACCCAATGACCACCTTAAGATCGTATTCGGGGCAATGACCTTCGGAAAGACAGGTAGCTTTTTTAACGCATCTTGCCAAAATCCCGAGGACTAATGATTCTTCAGGCACAAGAGGCGCGCGCGTCAGTTCACTCGAAGACGCCGCGCAAATGCTCGAGACATTCCAGAAGCACGGCCACAACGAGATCGATACCGCCCGCCTTTACGCATCCGGAACCACCGAAGGCATGCTCGCTGAGCTGAAATGGCAAGACCGCGGCCTAATCATGGCCACCAAGGTATTTCCCAACGCCGGCACGGCTGTAGCCATCGCAGATACCTACACCCATTCTCCGGAAGACCTGCGCCGGGCATTGGCGCTCAGTCTGAAGGAACTCCAAAGCGAGAGCGTCGAGCTGTACTATCTCCACGGACCCGACCGGAAGACACCATACAAAGACACCCTCCGGGAGATCAACCAGCTGCACCAGGAGGGTAAGTTTGCACGATTCGGGCTAAGCAATTTCATGGCCTGGGAAGTCGCGCAGATCTGCGAGATCTGCGACAAGCACGGTTGGATCAAGCCGGCGGTTTACCAGGGCGTGTACCACGCGCTGCAGCGGTCCATTGAACCCGAGTTGATGCCGTGTCTGCGATATTACGGCATGTCGCTGTATGTCTTCCAGCCGCTCGCGGGCGGGTTTCTCACAGGA
Organism: Coleophoma crateriformis; assembly: GCA_003369635.1. Classification (NCBI taxonomy): domain Eukaryota; kingdom Fungi; phylum Ascomycota; class Leotiomycetes; order Helotiales; family Dermateaceae; genus Coleophoma; species Coleophoma crateriformis. The sequence continues at coordinate 79,231 of PDLN01000007.1, forward strand.
CGATACACGAAAGACCAGACAGGGTTTGAGCCCGGGTCTCGTTTTGATCCGAAGGCTGGGCAGGGGCCTGTTCACCGGGCGCGGTACTGGAACGATGCTAATTATGAGAGCCTGGCGCTGCTCAAGTCTGCGGCGGATAGTCATGGGATGACGCTGGCGCAGGCGTCGTTGAGGTGGTTGAAGCATCATTCGCTACTGAAGCAGGATCTGGGGGATGCGATTATCATCGGGGCGAGCAATATCAAGCACATGAAGGAAAATCTGTCGGATCTGGAACAGGGCCCCTTGCCGGAAGATATGCTAGAGCTCTTTCAAGAGGCTTGGGCTAGTTGTAAAGGCTCGGCGGCGAGATATCACCAGTAGATGAACGATGGATGGTGGACCTGTGATGCAAATATTAAGAATCGCCTAGACTAACTTAGGGCCGATTATTACAATGATATTGTGAATATTACGTAGATAGACATATATAGAAGGTAGAGGTATATACTAATTCGAAGGTTCAATTATGACTTGCCAGGCTTTATCAACCTGCTTATTCCACATTTGCTGGCTATAAAGCTGAAATGGATGGAGATCTGGGAATATTGTTCCATGTAATATGATGAGCTACCTTAGCCAGGAGACTAACATCATTGGAGTAGTGTGATGGCACTATATATTGAGGAGGGCGCTACTCTGCCTCAGAAATTAACTCATACAATATTAACTATTTATGTTTGCATATGACGACTAAGTGATTCACCGTCGTCGAAGTTCGGTCGCGGTCACAGAAATCTGTACATCAGAGCTGGTAGATTTCACACCAAGCTGTAATGAAACCGGCCGAAGTCCAATGGCAGGTGGTTTGACTTCTGAGTACTCTGGCTTCACATCGTCGATCAGACGACGGTTTCTTCTAGATTGTAGCTCTGCCTTTTTGTCCTGTATCATCTGCCAGAACGTGTTGCTAACTCCTGCCGTTGTCTTGCCTCGTCGGATCGCTATGATAATTGCCTCGAGCTGATCGCATGTGCGTAAGCCATCTTCAATCTTGTCTTGTAAGTCATAGCAGTCGACAAGGGTCCACAACGCATCGCAACGATCAGGGTGATCGCCAGTCGCCGTGGCGGTCTTGCAGTAGTTTTCGGGCCGGGAAACATCCAGCAGTATACGTTCCGCTTCGAGGAACCGCTTCTGCTTCATTAAAACGCGGGAGAGTTCGTTTTTGCCAGCAAGGACGCCCAAGTGATCCTCTCCGAGGTGCGCGACGGCCATGGGAATCAGAGAACTGATGAGCCTCTCTGCTTCCTCCAACTCGCCCATTGCACCCTTGACACCGCCAAGGTTACACTTTGCCAGCCATGTATAGGGCTGTTTTTCACCAAGTTGCTTAGTGCGCTGCTCAATTATAAACATCAAATTGTCCTGCGCCATTTCCAGATAGTCACGACCGAGCCTCGGATCGGTTTTCAAATATTTAACACCAAGCGCCCGGTATGTTCTTGCTAAGGACTCCATAGCAATCATTGTATTCAGATCGTTTTCCCCGAGCAGTCGTTTTAAGCCTGAAACTGCCTTCTCTTGATGCTCTTTCGCCTCTTCAAAGCGGAAGCAGTACCAGAGCGTTACGCCCAGATGCTCGTGGGCATGGAACCTAGCTGGATCAGTTCCCAGCAGCTGGGTTTTCATCTTATCAATGGCATTTTGATGCAAATCTATGGATTCCGTCAAGCGCCCTTGCTGGCGGCGGCTTTCGCCAAGTGCATCCATGACTTTGAGCGTCCGTGGATGATCGGGCCCTAATGTTCTAAGGCATCCGTGTAATACGTGCTCTTGGAGGTCTGCTGCCTCGTTAGATCGGGATTGTAGCCACAAGGTGCCTGCCAGCGCAAGGGTGATGTCCATGGCCCTGGAATGGTCAGGACCTCGCATCTTATAGACAACGTCTCTCACGGTTCGTTGCCGTAGTTCAGCCTCAATAAAATATCCGCACTGGGCGTATACTAGGCTTGCTTTCGCCAACTGTACTGCTTGCTTAGGATGACCGCCACTGGCTTGGAGAGGCGGCGGCCATACCCTCGAAAGACTCTTCTGGTTGTGCACGAATCCGGCTCTTATTCTCTCCTGGTGCTTCTCGACGGCAAGAAGATGAGGAAGGACTTGTCTTGGCAAATCCGCGTGTGACTTCACTGTATTGCTCAGTGGCGGAAGTAGGATACACCGTGAAATCGTGGTCAATGCTGCCTCGCACCAAATGGCTTGGGCACCAGTAGACATCTCGGGCCTCTCACGTACCCACATGTGAACCAATGGATGCATTGAATAACTATCAGATATGTCGTGGTACGTTATTAACGACAACCGAGCGAGCTCGCCCAAGGCCTTGCGTAACCGGACATTGAAGTCATCAGGAGGCGGCGAAAGCTCAGCGTCGCGCAGAAAAGTCGGCAAGATCGTTGGATGTTGGTTTACAATATGGCTCTCTAGCTTACTTAGGACCAGATCTCGGAGATATTTTGGCCATGAGGTTGCTTGCTCTAAAGGGGTTGCTGCATTTGTCTGATCGTTCCCGGTCCCTACTAATCTGCCTGGCTCTTTCGTATCCTGTTGGGCCTCGCGTTCAAGCCTCGGATGCCTAACAGCTGCGATCAAAACACTGAAAGGGATATTTTCGTGGTGGAAGAAGGAAAAGAGCTTCAGTAAATCCAGCGCATCTTTGAACCTTTGGAAGTCCATGGCCTCTAGCCCTCGATACAAGATTTCGTAGCTGGAATAAACCTGGATGTACTCCTCCATATTGGCATCCTCTCCCTCACGAACGCGACTCACACGTCGACTGTCACGGATCGCCTTCCAACTTTGATTGTAGTAAACTAGGTAGTTGTTCAAACCACAGTACTTGGCTTTGATGGCATTGCCTGCATGGATAAGGGCAAGAGGCAAACCGCCTAATGCTTTGCTAATGTTTGCAGTCCACTGCATTATTGGTGGTGTCGGTGGATCATAGTGTTCAGCAGCGCGTAGAAGCAATTGACTTGCTTCGCCATCTTCTAGCCTATCAAAGTGATAAAAGCGCTGGCCGATTGTCCCATACATCTTTATTGAGGGATTCCGCGTTGTTATAATTGTGAGCCCGTGCTCTCCATCTGGGAGGTATCTCTCCAGCTCCAGCTTAGCATCATCGGCATTGTCGATGAGCAGGAGCCAAGGACGATCACTACTCGAGAGCCAGCTTTTTGCGGCACGTTCGTTTGGATCTATCCCACAAAGCCTAGCAATCGCTACAAAGCTCTGTTGGGCTGTTTGCTGAGAACTGGCGTCGACAGTGAAGACGCCCCAGAAGCTGCGAAAAAGTAGTTAGAGATGTGCTAGCATTCAGAAAACTGTGGAAGTTACCGTTGCTTGTTGTCTGAAGCAAACTTGCAACAGAACTGCGTCTTGCCTGAACCACCAAGGCCAAACACAACGAAGCGTTTCTGCGCAGAACTCGTCTCTGTAGAAGACAGGGAAACGTCAAATGCTTTTCTGAGTCCATCTAAATATAATTTCCTGCCGGTAAAAATGCTAGAGACCGTTTTTGGTATGTCAAAATGCTCATTTAAACGGAGCGACGACAAGATATCGGTTGCAGACCCAAGAGAATCGTATGCCTGTATTGTTGAGCTAGTGCAACTATTTTCAGCGAGACATACTCACGCGGCCTTTCTCTTCCAAAGGAAGCCTTGGCTGCAGCGATAATATCTGTCTTTGCAGCTGGAAGCCCAGCCTTTGAGCATTGTCTGAGCCTCTCTTTGTGTATACCCTATGTACGTTAGCAGCAGTTGGCTTATGTATTATACATTCCGAACCTACAGATTAAGCATTGTCAGCGAGATATGCAGACTTTGGCGACTAACTATGATTTGCGATCGAATCTTGTTGAGTTCACCATCTTTTGACTGTTTTCGCAACTGCTTCTTAATACTATCCGCCCACCCACCGACCTTGTCGCCATGCTTTCCAGCAATTTCAGTAAACAGATCGCGCAATCTTCCGACCAGCGTTTTGCAGTCCTGCAAATTACTGGAAGTAAGTCGCCACAGCTCCTGGTCTCGATCCGGCAGATCTGCAAACCCGCCCAGTAACGACTGAACCTCCGTATCATGTAAATGCTGGATCGACCTGCCTAGAGAGCCTAGAGCCTGAATCTCATTTGCCAAAGAGACTAGCTCTTCCCCTATGACGCCGGCTGCCTCCTGCACTTCTTTCAGGTATTTGATAACCCTCACGGTGATGTCAAGCATTGAAGCGAGGCCGATGGTAATCGAGAAAGGATCCATCTTGAGTGGAAGGTTGGCTTTCTCCTAGGGCAAGCAGCCTTGAGTGGGGAGCTGGGAGCCCTAGGAATAGGGTTCTAAGATCGTGTCGGGGTCAATATTCTGATAGATACAAATGTGCAAACGAGGTGGAAATCAATCTTCAACGACGAACGCAGAGTGAAGATAAAAGCTGGGGGGGCCTGGACTTTGGGCGCCTTCGATTTTTGCGGCTGAACATGTTCCGACGCCCCAGAACTTTGTAGTTGGCCAAGACAAGGTCACCACCGACAGGCATGGCTGCGGGGTTTGTCGTGCAGCTGCATTGTGCTGCTCGTCGTTACTGGTTCAGACGAAGTGTGCCACCGGAAGGGCCAATCACCCTGCTATTCCCCTCCCCTGCCCGTCTCCTTCTTGTACTGGCGTCGGTATCAAAGGGCCCGCATGCTGCAGTAACCATTGGCTGTGTTTTGTAGCGTTGTAACACACCAACATTACGCAATATTTAGCCTCATTCAATTGCAACTAACTGTCGACAGGAGCGGCCCGCTGCGAGAAAGTGTTCCTTTCGCAGTTTTGAGCCTTTACCAAATCTCTTGAATTTTCCAGAGAAAAATTGCGACTTTCTTTGTGAGAAGAAGGCAACAACGAAAACTTTGGTGATGTGACTTTTCGCTCGATATGGTGCCAGTTCTCGGACGAATTACGCCGAAGAGTTTGGGGGCAGGCAAGCCTGTAGGCCGAGGCTGTGCTGACCCCCTGGGGCTGTACGCGCCAATCCTTACAGGGGGATCTCAAAGCGTTAAGAAGTCTACTCGTTCCTCGGAGAAGCTTTGGTAAGCCCATGCCGTGTTAGGTTTGATTCTATCGCGATGTTTTCAGAGAAGACCCAAAAAAGTGCTTCTCCGTTTGACAGCATAAGCCTTTCTACTGTGATCCTGCTGTCCATCGTTGCATACATCTCATTTTCGTACGTGAGAAGCTCGATAGCCTACCGTGTACGTAAAATGATCTTACGACATACCCAATGGCTAACATCTTGTGCGCGCCAGGCGGAAACAGCTTGGGGTGAGCAACATGGCTGCATGCCAATCCAAGTCAAGCTTCCCTACAAATGGCCTCTGGCGATAGACATCGTGAGGAAAGGCTTCCGAGCCCATTGGGACAAGCAACTATTGCAACTATTCCAGGATCTCTACCGTGGCCTAGGACCGAACATCGAGCAGACACTCCTTGGTGCCACGGGGTTTGTGACAATTGATCCAGAAAATATTGAGACGATGTTGTCGACCCGGTTTGAGGGTACGTCTATAACTGGTGTTGTGGGTTCCGTCCTGTTAACCAAGTTTTATAGACTATGGCTTTGGTCCTCGTCGCGATGCCTTCTTTGCGCTTCTGGGGGAGGGCATCTTTAACCAAGACGGTCCACCATGGAAGCACTCGCGCGCTCTTCTGCGACGGCAGTTCGTACGGATGCAGTACCAGGATTTGAGTGCCTTTCAGGAGCACGTGGACAATCTCATCAACGCTCTCCGCTCCTCGGACAATGTCGTCGATATGCAACCACTGTTCTTCAAGTACACTCTTGATCTCACAACGGCGTTGATCTTCGGCCAATCAGTCCACAGCCTGACGAACGAAGGCGTTGACTCGTTTTCCAACGACTTCAGCGAAGCGGCTGATATCACCGCGTACCGTGGGCGTCTTGGTGACCTCTACTGGGCTTACACCCCTGCAAGATTTACGAAATCGTGTAAAGCCATCAAGATCTATGTCGATGGATATGTACAAAGTGCTCTGAAGACTCTTGAGAAAGGTCAAGACTGCCCGGAAGGTAATGTCGGACAATTTGTGTTCATCCGGGAGCTTCAAGACGAGTTAAAAGACCCCATCCTCGTGCGCGATCAGCTGGTGAATTGCTTACTCGCTGGTCGGGACACCACCGCCTGTCTGATGACCTGGACTTTGTGAGTACCGTTCCATGTGCCGCCGGAGGAGTGCAGTCATACTAATCTTGCCAAGCCGTTTGCTCGTTCAATACCCCGAGAAACTGGTGAGGCTCCGCAAGGAGATCAATGATGTCTTAGGCGATCAGCAGATAGTCACGAGAACCCATATACGAGCCATGCCATACCTTGACTGTGTTATAAAAGAGGTTCTCCGAATCTACCCTCCCATCCCCGCGAACCTTCGATTTGCAACCAAGACAACCATCATGCCTCGTGGCGGCGGGCCCGATGGCCGTTCTCCGGTCTTGATCCGAAAAGGCTGGGGTATCACTTACGCGCCGTATCTCATGCACCGACGTGTAGATCTGTATGGCGAGGATGCAGAGGTCTTCAGACCGGAGAGATGGGAGGATGGTAAGCTCAAGGGAATCGGCTGGGGCTGGCTCCCTTTCAATGATGGGCCGCGAGTATGTTTAGGCAAGGATCTAGCACTTATGGAAGCATCCCTGGGTATCTTGCGGATCGTCCAAGCATTTCCAAACATCAAGCTTCCTTCGGGACAAGTTCGCGGCGATCCTGGCACGGAAAAGCACGCGCTGACGCTGGTTCTGGCCCCAGCTGATGGCTGTAAAGTGCAGCTGGATCAGTGATACCAGAACTCTAGCCTACCTATACATACAGAGCGCTGTCTACTTCACATGAAATTCTGCAGGAGCTTATTAATCCTTTGTAAACCCAAGGGCGCCTAAGGGCCGAGAATAGACGCTAGTAAAGATATCCTCGCCCAGCGACCTTCATTTCGAGATGACAATCAAGCATACCATAGACGGTTCAGCAATAGGATCTAAGCAAGCGTTTGAATTCTATTTTCTATTTATAAATAAGCCAGCTTCGGTATAAAGTCTAGAACTCATCGTCTTGCACATATTTGAGGCCGTTCGCAGCTCGGATTTGATCCATCAACCTCATTATCCTAGACGTCTCGTCCAGCGGCATAACACTGCACTCCTTCTCTCCCTTGGCCAGACATTCCGCAATGGCATCCTGCTCGTAGAAAAAGCCCCAGCCTTCGAACTTGAATTCCAGTTTTTCCTCTTGCCCATCCTTCTTTTTGACGATCAAGTACTCCGGCTTAGATGCAGCAGGACCGCCCACGGAAATCGTTCCGAGCGAGCCCTCGACCCTCGCGAACTCTGGGCCGGAACGGCAGTTCATTGAACAGGTACATATTGCGTGCGCGTGGAGAGCCGGGTAGTTTAGGATGACGCTCGTAATATCGTCGGCGCCCCCCGTAAGACTCATCGAGGATGCCACGAGGGGCTCCTGACCCGATGCTTTTTGGACCGGGTGTTGGTCAAAGATGACCGCCGCCCAGGTCAACGTGTAGATGCCCACATCAAGCAATGCTCCGGCACCCAGGGCGGGATCGGCTGTCCTCGCACTGGGTGGAAGTTTCGAAATCGGCATATCCAGTCCAAAATCGATGAAGGCCCGCGAGATGTCTCCAATGACTTTTTCGGTGTGCAATAGTTCGCCAAGCTTCTTTACTAACGGGTAAAATCGAGTCCATACGGCTAGGTACTCCAGGTCAGCACCACGCTTTGGGTATGATCTGGGAGGTTGAACATACCCTCCATGAAGAAAACATTCTTCGCACGTGCCGCCGCAATCAGCGCATCGGCTTGCTTTGCATTGATGGTCAGGGGCTTCTCGCACAACACGTTCTTGCCGGCGTTGATCGCATCCAAAGCGTTCTGATAGTGCAGGGCGTGGGGGGTTCCAAGGTAGACCACATCCACGTCGGGATCGGTATAGACGCCGCTGTAGCTTTCATAGAGCGTGGGCGTTGCTGCTGGGCAGTGCTTCTCGACGAACGCTTGCGCTTTGGACTTGGACGAGGAGCCCACGGCTTGGACAATGTGTTTGGTGGGTGCAGAGCTTCGCGGCAGCACAATGTCGGCCACGAACCACGAGGAGATAAGTCCGCAACCTGGCTCGGTCAGTCTTTCTGGCGCGTTATGGCGGGATTGTCGACCTACCTATAATACCCCACCGTAATGTTTCCGGAGTTGAATTCGTGATGTCACCCATTGCTACTTTTGTTGTGCCGTGACCAATGCTTTACCGTGAAGACAGAAAGAGCTCTTTCCAGAGGAGGGCTATTCTGCAGGACCGTCTCGATATATATGGAAACCACTGCAAAAGCGGACTCCCTTAGATTTATAAGCTCGATGGATAATCCACCGTGTCACAACGGATCCAGGCGTCATGTGTCGCGGCGAAGCCTCACCCCTGACGCGGATGGCCCAATAGTGGGAGGTGGTAAGGCTGCCGGGGAGTTTCGGACAGAAGGTGCTCGCTTATATGGTGAGTTGGGCTGACCTGGTCTATACATCGCTTCCGTACCGTAGATATGGCGCCTTGGTGTTGGCGGGGAAATACTCCCCCGCCGACTCAGTACATGTGTCAGCCATGCCGTCAGTCGTGTTTGCATGTGCTACTGAAGAGTATATGAGCCATTCTCTCCCGTGAGATTCAACTCTCTTTCATCCTCCCGCACTCAGCATCCACGTTTCGACACCAACATTACACCAACGTTAAACATATACTGATTTCAACGATGGGGTCCGTCAGTGAACCTTCCCGAGTCCTTGGTGTCGGAATCATCGGCTGTGGAGATATCACTCAAGTTGGCCATCTCAATGTCTTTGGCTACCTGTCGCATCTGTTCAAGGTCGTGTATCTGTGCGATAAATCCGACCTGGCGCTCGAACACTGCCAAAATCGAGTCATGGGAGGTACTCCCAAGATTACTCGTGATCATACCGTCTTATGCGCCGCCCCCGAGGTGGATGTCGTCGTGGTTGCTACCTCGGACGAATATCATGCAGTACAGACCATTGAAGGATTGAAAAACGACAAGTTTGTGTTTGTTGAGAAGCCCATGGCTCTCTGCCAACGAGATGCCGATCTGATTGTAGAAGCGGAGAGCAAGTCGAAAGGCAAGGTCATGGTTGGCTATATGCGGCGGTATGCCCCCGCATTTCTGGACGCCGTGAAAGAAATTGGAGGCATTGAAAAGATTCTTTATGCCCGAGTGCGAGGTGAGTTGCTGGCCCGGTCATGCTCTGTGAAAACTGCTAACGTTTCCTCCAGATATCATCGGCCCTAACGCCGGATTTGTCCATCAATCGGGAACCTTTCCCCGGAACTTTGGAGACATCAAAAAGGAAGACGCCGACGACAGAACTGCCAAAGCATCGGAGCTGGTCTCGCAAGCTCTGGCTAAAGAATGCCATGTGCCCGTGTCCGAAGCCAGCACTTTAATGTGGAGGGCTCTCGGCGGTTTGGGGTCCCACGATCTTTCCGTTATGCGTGAAGCGCTGGGTATGCCAACGGCAGTGCTTGGTGCGTCTTTGGGCTTTCCCTTCTGGAAGTGAGTACATGTCCTCGACTGCGCACGGCACGACGTATTAACCTCGCCTCTAGTGTTCTCTTTCAGTATCCCAATTTCCCCGTGAGCTACGAATCGGGCCTGGATGGTATTCCTCGGTTTGATGCCCACATCGAGATCTACGGCGAAACCAAGAGTGTACGCGTGCAGTATGATTCGCCGTACGTGAAGGGTCTGCCGACAACCATGCACATCCAAGAGAACGTCGATGGAGCCTTCCGCGAGACGATGACTCGGAAAACTTACGAAGACAACTACACGATCGAGATGCAGGAGCTGTACCGGATGGTGGTGGAGGGCAAGGCCATCAAAACCACCGCAGCAGATGCCAAGAAGGACTTAGAAATCTTCAAAATGGTGATGCAGGCGGGAGCTACGATAGTATCATAGTGATAGAGGCAGCCGGATAGATTGGTTTGATGGAATCCCAGACTTGTCCGTACTTGTGCACTCCCGAAGATGATCATGTCGTGATATCCAGGCAGCAACTTAAAGCCTTTGCACTGCAGACTGTAGACTCGGAAATGATCGAGTTCGAGGCATTGGCCTTGGCGTGCTCAGGACATACGGCAGCAAGGAATGCTATGCCGAGAAAGCCAAACATGGAACGACACCTTGTCTAATTATTATGACTGGTTTCTGGAGAAAGGGTTATTACCCCGGCTGCCTCGGCTTCTGCCTTTGCGTCTGTCTATTTTTGCTGGGTGTCCATAAGCGGTAGGATCAAGTGCAGTGCCACCCACTCGAAGCGTCTAGCTGGCTCCCGTCACTCCAGATGTCCGAAATGGAGCCGAATGGTACAGCACCTCTGGAAGTCATACTCCGCTCGGTGCTTCTAGCTGGTTGCCTGGCTGGGTTGGCGCACGAAAGGGACGGATGGACCTGAGCCTACCGCAAAGAGTGGCCGACCGCTTGAGGCTTCTGGCCAGCCGCAAGCAGCACCCTCCACCGCCCGATGCCCGCGTGGCTCACCTGATCGCGGCCCCTCACCCAGGATGTCGGGGCCACTTGCCTGTGCCCCGCCCCAGCTCAAACCCAAACCACAACGGCGCTCATGCTTAAAGAGTCCGAAAGTCCCCGTCCCAGGATGCGCTTCTCCTGCTCTCAGCTCACCTCGACTTCTGGTGCCCTACCTCCGCCGACCGCCTCGTTGTGCAGGATTGCGACCCAGCGAACATGGACGGCCAATCGACCGGGCCCTCATGGGCGAACCCGGACCTGCACGCAGCTGCACCAGCAACTGCCGGCAGCCTGTCGCACCTGCTCTCCCATCAGGGCTACGCCA